>AWUE01012663.1:0-21420 GCA_001974825.2 Corchorus olitorius
AAAAAATAAAACGAAACAAAAACAAAAAACAGAAAAACAAAAACGATGCCAAAATCGACCCTAAAGAAAATCAATCAAACAAAAAAATTTTTTTTGAGGTAATATCAAACAATTAATTAATCAAAGGAAATAGAAATAACTATGCAATAGGAGAAAGATAAAACTAAAGCAAGATATATTTGGGAATTACTACAAACAACAGAGAGCAAAAACCAAAGATCACCTGAAAATCTCGGAATCTTTTGGCCAACCAATGGAGAATTTAGTCGCTTGGGAAGGAATGAAACGAGGATTATAAGAAAATATTGAAACATATATCTTGCAAACTATTATCCAAAGGCAATCAAAAGAATGTTATACCTCTTTGATTTTAGGGGAGTTAATTTTTTTTCCTTCATTCGCATATAAGGCAGAAGAAAGCATTCCCACAAAAGTGGGAAATTCGCGCTTTCTCGATTCATTGTGAAATATGAGAAAATGTCACGTGGCATCCTTATTAGCCTCTTGTTTTAGGAATAACATATTGACACCAACAATAACATTGAACAAAACTCTAACATGCTTATAATGAAACTACTCGATAATAATCAGCGAAGGTAATAAGAATTACGTTTTGTTAGACGTTTCTTTTTTTTTTTTAACATATGTTTATCTTGTTTTGAATACTTGAGTTTACTTAGTAAAACTCTTCAAATCATGGTTTTCTCTATTCACAAGCTAATATCTTGTTTGACTAGCTATGATCATACTAATTGTTGATATAGTTAATTAATCTCCAATGGACTCGCATCAATATCTGCAATATATATCATGATGATGACGATAATTAAGCATTTTAATAAGACATATATAAAAGCCACACACAAAGATATTAGTATTTGATTAATTTTGCAATTCAACCGGTCATACACTAAATCAAAATTCTAAACTTCAATCATGTGAACTGTGAGGTCGAAATATTATATTGAATAGATAATAATATTCAAATTTCATTTAACCGCCATATGATTTGATGTATGTCCAAATATCCAAATAAAAAATTATTAAATAAACCAATATTATAATTATCATAATGATAAATAATTAAACCAACATAAAGTTGGACGAGATCCACATACGATGAAATCGACTAAACCCAGGACATCGTGGTTTAAGTTAAATGCACCTACCAATTGAGATAACAACTCAGAATACTAATATTGGATATATATCCTATGGACATGCAAAAAGTACAAACTGATAAGGCAAAGTCCATTCATTCTAGGTAATCTTTCTTAAGCCTCCACTTGGATGTTGCAATGTTAGATCTGATATATCTTAGCGATCTGTCTCGGAGGGCTGGGACCTTAATTTAGCTCATTTTCATTAGCATTTAGCAAATTAAAACATTGCTTCTCTGCATTTATTTAGAATATCCACCATATGGACAATACTCCTTTTTAAGTCCCAATGATAAAACGTCATCCAACTCCAAGTTGGGAGGCTAAGGATCTGTCTTGTATATATATAGTACTAGTATATAGCGACGAAAATATAGAAGCCGCTGCAACTGTTCTTAATTTGGCTTTGGCCCTTCGAGAAAATTTTTGGGATCTTGACCAATTTTTGGTCAGATGGTGGATACAGCATATCCCAATAACTTGATTGGTTCTGGAAAGTCTCTTTTCTCTATATATGTCCTTGTCATTGCCATATTTCTTCGGAGATATGATTATGGCACAAACATCTTTATTCAACGCGCACCGTAAGAAACCATTAATATTTGCTTCTGGATAGACTAAATAATTGGATTTAATTATGGGACATGCTTTTTTCCACCGGGGATTGGAAATTTTTGAGGCTGAATTTGTTGATTCACTAATTTAAAACCGGTCCTTCCGCCATGATCAATTGCTGATGCTTTTAACAACTTTCAAAGCCAATTTTTCCAACCTTGCGATATCTTCTCGTTCCATATTTATTGGTGGTGGAACCCAAGTCATGACGATTGACGACCACCGGGACTCTTTACTTTGGTCCGATAATGGGTCGTGGCGCTGCTCCTTTATGGATTAAAATATGAGCCCATCAGTTTTATTAGTATATGATTGGGCCTTTAATGGAAATGATGGATGGAAGGCCTATAAATACATACGTCCAGAGTTTATAAATATAACCCAAGGAAAAGGAAGCCTCAGCTCAGCCCAAGGAAGAGAGTTCGGTTTGGCTGGCTGGCTGGCTTTTGTTGAATTATTGAAATTTGGGAGATCTGAAAAGAGAGAGCTGAAACTCATCGGAGGAGAGAAAAGGAACAGAGAAAAAAAGGAGTAGCGAAGATGATTCACCGGAAATGGAGTTTGTTAACAGGCCCAGTCGTCATCATCGCCGGAGTTGTGGGAGCTGCTATTGCCGCTCACCTCCTCTTCGTTGATGTAATTTCTTTTCCCCTTCTATTTCTAAACCCTAGTGTCACTTGTGAATTGGAAGATTATAGAATAATGTTTCCTTTTTTCTTCTTTAACTTAAATTGAAATTACTTATTAGGAATTCTACTTTCGTTTCCGAGCCATAGAGTTTCAAAATTTAATCGATCAAAATGTTACTGATTATTATCAGGCAGTTGATATATTATATTTAGGTGGATTAGTTTTTGAATATCTTGTTGTTCCAGTACTTTTCAATTTGGTACTTGAATCGAACTTGATGCTGCATCATAACCTCAGGAACTTGAAATCTTTCAATTATGTTTCTTCTTAATTCTTTATAGATTATAAAAATTTCTGGGTTCATTTTGCTTTATCAGACTCAAGTGAGTTTCTTTCTTTTGTGTTTGAACATAGAATTATAGTTGAATTGAATCATATATTTAATAAGGAAAACGAAGGGCAAATTGGGGTGGGGGAAATGCAAACTAGAAATTGTTATTTGAAAATGACCATTTGATATGTTTTTCCTTTTGTTTTGTCTACGAATTGTGGATTATATATATGGAGTACTATAAATTGACAAGCTTCAGAATTTATATGTAATGGCTGTTGCTCTGTCTGACATGTTGCAAACTGCTTGAATACTTGCAGGATCCATATCTTAAACCGAGGGTGAAGAAGCCGGATACACAACCATTGACCAAGTAGAAAGACATTTACAGTTGCTTGTTGGTTTGGCACTAGCTTTTCATCAATCTCTCTTGGAGCAAGGCAAATGCCTTAGGTTGCTGTTTGAAACATGAGTTGTTTGTTCAATAAAAAATCCTATCTGATTGTTGTGTAGTTTGGGGGTATCTCTCTTTTCTCTTTTTAATAACAACTCAACTGAAATGTTCCTAAACTTTGAATGTTAAAGCACCTTTTAATGTTTCACCTGCAAGTTTTGCAAATTGGCATGATGAAATAGGTCTTTTAATCTATTCCAGTTCCAAGTTTCCATCACTTTTAAGTTTCAAAAGAAGTTACTATGTTTTAATCATGTTTCTTTACATATGCATTAGGTATTTGCTTAAAGTCTGCACATATGTGCTTCTAATGGAAAACCAAGCCACCAGTACAGCAATCAAGGCTGACAGGCTTTGTGTTTCTGGACTTGAAACCAGTTTGGATTTCGGTAGATGATCTTGATAAATCCTAAAATCAGATCAACTGAAGTTCCAGATTTGCTATAATTTTGTGAATCTAATGTTTTAAGAATTGCAGATTTCATCAAATTGGTCTGAATTTCTTTGGAGAAGCTGCTAGGATATATAGATGAAGAATGCAATTGCAATGTGCTCATCTGGTAAAAGAAGCATTCTATATATTGTTATTTCAAGCTATACACAGTGTAATATTCAGCTCTGTTGCCTAAAGAAAATCAGGTAATTACAAACCTCTTAAACTTCCCAGAAGCCAAGATCCCCGTTTAATCCATTCTAAAAACAAAGAGATCCCCTTCATTTATATTAAATGATTAATTAAAAAGAATTGTACAATCTAGAATCTCAAACCGGCACCAAAAATTGGGTTTAATTATTGACGTGATCCTCTGTTTATAATCTCCATTAGTAAATCATTCCAAGAATCTATAGGCCCTGGTAAGCACCAATGCAAACAATCATTCTGCACTTTGGCATTCTTATCCTTTGCAAACGGCTGAAACTGTCGGTAAGGTCCCGGATGGCCGTCGGGCCTCAGCAACGACAAGCGAGTGGTATCGAGTAGTTTCAAGATCACCCCATTTTCGGCTCCGACAGAAGCAGCCTTCTCAAACTCTTCCAACTCAATGTCTCGCATTACAGCATCTACATCTCTCATTTCCACCTCGCCTTCCTTAAACGGTGCCGTTCTATTACACATTCCTCCACTGAACCATTCTCCATTCTCAAAATGGTCTGGAGTTGTGGTTCTAAGGAAAACAAAAGCTTTGTGACCAGAATTTGTCATAAAGTTCACTACTGTCTTCAATGCCATGCGATACGCGTAGTCGAAACCTAACTCTGTCAAGTTCTTCCCTGGACAGTAATGGCAACCTGTCACTGTATCATTCTCATGATATATAGCAGTTTTTAAAAACCACTTTCCACCAGCGATCACGGCATAATCGAAGTTGTTGTATTGTTCAGTCCATGTCTGATCAAGTTTGTCAAGGTGGAGTTGGATTTCAGATGAAGAAACCCCATTGATATCTTCGAAAATATCAGCTTTTAACAAAAATGGGGTCCAAATTACTGAGAGAGTGAAGTTATGGGAAGGAAATTGCCATCTTTTGGATTTGTATTGCTCGTCGTGATAAACCTCGACAGCTCGTTCCACCTGTGGGACATAAATTGAGATCAATTATACCATTTGAGAATATAATTCCATGGAACAAGACATAAACAGAAACATTTGGACACAGTTAACATATATCACAAGCTTTGGTAATGGTAGGTCCTTCTGTCAGAATTGTATGGAATGTCCAGACATCTTCATTTTGGATAACTGGATCAGTCCCACCATATATGAAATGAACAAATGAAGCTAATTATGCATCTATGGACTATTTTGCTAATCATTAAGCTCATGATAAAAAAAATTCAAAATTGGAGAAACAATTAAAACCCTTTCAATTCCATCATGGTAGGTGAACCAGCTAATTAAGAAAGAGACTCGATAATGAATTAATTACCATCAAAGCAAGCTGTCAGCCACTGCTAATTAAGACCATACAATTACAAGTATCCAACCCTAAAAGGAATTAAGATGGGGAGACCCACAACATGAAGTACAGTACATACTAACAGTGACCAAAAATGTCTTCTGCAATTAGGAGTTAGCTAGGGTTCTACCCCACATTAAATACGGAAGTTTGCGTGATAGTACATGTGGAGAATTCAAGACCATTAGGGAAAAATTCATTGGAGAAAAGCAGCTAAAGTTGTTAGGAACTGTCGTTTTTTGCAATATGCTTCGCTTTGTAAAAGTTAAAAATGTAGTTAAACAGGAACATAGTTACCTGAGAGAGAATGCAGAGCAAGGATTGGACATGGTTGCGGGAGATTGAATCACCAATAAAGGCCAAAGATTTGTTCCTCATCAAGTCAAGGAATTTGTCAGGATCGAATCTGGGTAATTCACAATCCCGGGGGTTCCAGCGCCAGTAAAGAAAGCCTGAATCGGGTCTTCCATTTCTCATGCAATTCTGATGATCTTCGATTTCGGGGCAAGTTGCATTTGTGTAAGCTGGTGCTGATGGGTCTGCCACCCAATCCCCCGTGAATAGATCACATTCAGCTGCAGCTGCTTTTTAAATTCAATTAAATTAGGACTAAATTAAATCTCTAAAGCAAGTTTTTAAGCATGAATGATTAGAGAATGCTGAAGACAGAAGCAAGCCAAGAATTAAGCCATTGATACAAGTAATTATAGCCGTAGCACATTGTTACAACTTGCCAAATGCCAAATATATTGGCCGACATGTGATTACTTGAATGGATCAAATTGGAATATTAAGAAATAAAAATGAATTTCAATCAAACAAAATGTTTTGAACTCAATAGAAAAAGAAAAAAAAAAAGCATCAATCCATATCCTGAATTGAAGTTAAATACTTAATCCAATTCATGGAAACCCAAAATAAAGATGATAGACATAAATGTTAATCTGATATATATATCTCAATCTAAATTCATTCAGACAGAGTTTATTAATATCTGACGATGAAATTGGAATTAACATGTAAAAAGAAAAGAAGGAAAACAGAGTGACTAATTTGCATTACTCATTACAAGACAAGCCAGAAGTTGGAAAATTAAGGATATCTCACCATTTGGAAACGTTTGGGTCTCATTTGCCACCGAATCACTGGAAATGGGAGATTCAACAGGGAAAGAAGAAGACAGGGGAAGGGAGTCGGAGTCGGAGTCGGTTAAGGTATTGGTCTGTGCAAGAGGAGGAGCCTCAATAACGGAAGAAGAAATCCTGAAAGAATCAGAGGCAAAGAGACGAAAAGCGAGACCCAACAACAGAAAAGAGACTGCAAACTTTACAAAGACATGATGGCGTTTGTGTAGTGATGATGAAGGGTTCAAATCCATCCTCATTTCTTTCACCATTTTATGGATTTTGGGATGTGTCACGCCGACCAAGAAAGTCTCTCCTTAATGAATGTTAATTTCTAGAGAGAGAAGAAGAGAAGAAGAAAGATGAAGCTGAGACTGAAACTGAGAAACTGGTTTTCCGCAACCACCCAAAGCCAAAGGTGTGTTTTTTTAGATGTAATAGTTGAGTGTTTATTAAAAGTGGTTAGGACAAGTTTACTACAAGGACGTGTCTTTTCTATGAGACTTGAAAATTTGGATTGCTGTTTTCTTTTTTTCCCTTTGTGATGTTAGGGAATGTTTGGTTGATATACAACGGGAAAAAGGAAAAAAAAGGTAAAAGAAAATGAGAGCTATCATTTTCATATTAGAAAATTTGATTGAATTCTTGTCTTCTCATTATTTTGAGGGTTTCTTGCAATGTGATGTTGGTAAGTTTAATAGCTACCAAATTCAAAATTAATGTGGTGCCATGGAGATTATGCAGATTGACATTGATGTTGGGACTTTTTTTTTTTTTTTCTGTTTCAAAATGTTGGGACTGTTTATGAGTGATGCTTTCAACCAAAATTTATTGAGATGGTCCGATTTATGTTGCTGGTGGCCTTATATATATTTGCAACATACAATGGCAAGCAATGGAAGTATAGAAAAATTTTCACCAAAAAAGAAATATAGAATAAGATTCAATAGGAAACATTTTCATCCAAATATATACATACAAAGGTGAGAATATTGCAAAAAATTAGATCTAATTCACGTGGTCTGCCCTTATCCCTGATCTTCATCAACTGATCTATAATAATCAGTATAGTGTGGATTGCCAAGTACAGCTGGCTGGAAACTTTGCCGTGTCTTCTTTATCCTGTAATGTCATGAATGGACCACTTGACCTATTTATTTATCATTCTTCTTTCTTTCTCCCTTCTTTATTTGGAATAATTGAAGTAAACCCAAATACCCAATCTTCATGTTTTATTTATTCCTGTTTCTTTTTTCCTTTCCTTTTGCCTTTTTTCTCCTAGTTCTTGTATTATAAGTTATTATATATATAACTCTAGAGTTATTGCTCTTCTTCTGATTTATTTTAACTAGTGTTTCTATTACATCTGAATCTGATTCGTTAGGTGTGCTTTGCTTTTTATGATTTGATTTGATTTTAGTTCATTTTATTTTCTTTTATAAAGTTTTTAGAAAATAACCCAAAACCTTCAACTAGCTAGTACTCATCTTTCTAGTTGTCTGGTTCTTCTTTATGCCACACGAATATTATTACTTATTAGTGTATGATTTTGTTCTCTGGTCAACAACAGGGCACTAGGTTATTTAAAAACCCATTAAGAAAAAACAGATTTAGTGGCAAATGAAAAACGAGATTCTTAAACTAAACTTAAACTCCGGGCAAAAAAAAAAAAAACTAAACTAAACTTAAACTAAACGTTGATTTGAGTGATCAACAAATTTGGGCAGAAGAGAAGACTGGAGAGTGAAGAGATGTGTTGTTATTCTCAGTTCTCACGTGCCATAAGTGTGAAAATCAATTTATTTACTATACTATATTTTAATATAATATACTACGAGTTACGAGAAATTATAAAGAATCAGGCCACGACCACGAGGAGGAACATGCCATGAATGTGAAGACATGTTTAGTCTTATTGTCCCTCCCAAATATGGAACACTACTGAAATTTCTTTATACTCGCAAAATAATAACATGGGTATTTTAATTTGGCCTTGGTTCGCTTCCCAACGAGGACATTACCAATTTGTGTCAAAACCATGCTTAAGTTATGGACAATCATTTTGTGTCAAAATCGCAATATATATATGCATGGGGATTTGATCAAATATATAGCATATATGTTCAATTAAGCTTATGGACTATCATCTTCTTCTTTTAATAATAGGGTTCTTGTTGAACTCCAATTAAATCTGGAATTTAAGTCGAGGAAGAACAAAATAATGGGCTTGTTGGAGGGAATAGGCTCAGACAGCCTCTTAGCAAGAGCAGAGCCCACAGCTGAGGCCCACTTGGTAACCGAAGAGCAAGGGCCGATTACCCAGCGCGTATTTAATGTTCATGTTCTTGTCTTGTATGTATCCCAGAAATTAAATCCAACAATGATTTTCTGGGCCAATCTGCTTATAGGTTCGTGTCCCTGACCACCATGTTCCATAACTTCCTGCTCATACATGCCTGTGGCTGTCAGTTGTTCTTGAATTTATGAAGCTTCCATGGAGTATCTAATTCATAAAGCGATCCCTAACTTGATTGCAAGAATATACGAGGAAAAACTACGTAGAAGAATAAAACAAAAATTTACATTTCTTACAGAAAGTGACAGTAATTTGGAATACACCATTACAATTGCAACAACCTGAAGAATACTTATCAAGTAAATCAGAATCAACTATTACAGTTTTTACTTATCAAAGCCGAAACGCATCCAACATTGACCAACCCCCAGACTAGTTAGAGAAACATCAATTCAAGATCCTCTAACCAGTTTACCAAGATGGTTGATTTCTAAATATCAAAACTTTTCTACTTATCCACAGTAACTCTGTCACTTTTATGCTTATGCAGCTGCTTTTGGAACTTTCATGCCAAAACCATGCTTCACTTTCTCAACCCTGTTCAAAGTATCAAACAAATGCTTTAAGATATTATTATTATACTTGTAAATCTTGGAATACAGAAATTGTTATAAATAGATTAACAGATGCATTAAAGCAAGAAAAAAAATGGAATCCCCCATAATACTGACATATGCAGCACAGAAGAGCGGGGTGCAAAGGCTATCTATTAATGAAGGCATAGATATGGCAACATTTAACTAATGATCGACTATATAGCATCAGCATGTGTAAGGAGATCAAATAAGAACTAGGAAAGAGCAGAAGAAAGACAGAGAGAGAGAAGTAGCTCTTACGTTGGGGCAAGTTTGCCAAGGCAATCTAGCTCTTCACCTGTGTCCTCATCTAGAACTCTACCCGATATCTCAATGATGTAAGATCTATCTCTATCAGTTGGAAGCCCCCTATTAGCCAGCAAATCGAAATCTTTTTGATGGAGCTCTCTCCCATTTACAAATACACCAGTGGTTCCACCAGCACAATTTTCTGGCATTGGGTAGTTGAATTCTTCGATAAATGGCTGCAAGAAACTTAAGTTAGGAACATTTTTGGCAAAACCAAACAACAGAATGCTCATCTCTAAAAACCTGGGTAGGAGTTAGTGAATCTTACAGGAATTATGCCAAGACAAGGCCCGCCAAGAACACCCCAAAATCCAGCTCGGTAGTCATACCTGATATAGACATGTGCAAAACAAGAAACGTGTGAGAAATTACATGCCCAAAAAGTAGATAAATTATAGTTAGACCAAGCAATTAACATAAACGTCCATCACAACAGACATGCTCATAGCATAGCAGGTCAGAAAGAAGACTTACCAATACTGTCCAGGCTGAATTGGTCCTGCCACCTTCTCAGCTTTTTTAACAACACGTTCAGGTAGAAGATGCCCATTAATTGAAATATTACTTTTACCACGTTCCTCTGCTTGATTAGATCTTGAAAAATCCTTAAAACTCTTCTTGATAATGTTGGCAAAAAATGATTCACCTCCTTTTGTCATTTTTGGTGGATCATCATCCCTGGTTGCATCCCCTGAATCTTGAGAAATCCCAGTATTAGAGAACTCATTGAATGACACTTCCATCTCAGTAGGTAACGCTGCCTCTTTTAAAGAATTTTGTCGTATGGTTGCTTTGTTTGCCACAACTTTCTCTTGATCAGAGCGACTACTTCGATTTCCCTTTCCAAATCTGTTGGCTGCATGATTGTTAGAAGAGTAATCAAAATGCTCTTGAAGAGGCGAGCCTGCAGGTGGGGGAGACAAGGTCGGTTTGATTGGCTGCTGAACAGAATTTACTTCGTCTCTTGAAGCAACTAAAACATCTGGACTATTTTCATCCTCAGAGGTGCTTGGAGATGAAGAATGATAGCTTTGCATTTCCTGAGGCCTGACTGAGTTCAAAGTCTGGCCCGTTGGCAATGCAACAGGTTCTCTGTCCATTGACTGAAAATCATAACCCGAATGGTCATAATCATCAGATGAGAAATTAGCAGCAATTCGGTTCATACGGCCACGGAAATGTGAGGGATTATCATGAACAACTTCATTAGAGCTATCAGCAACCTCCACCGAAATTCCCTTGGTTTCTGCATGATCACGATAAATGATTTTCTTGTTGGCAACGGAGAAATTTATCACAGTTGAACACGCTCCACAGCGCAATTTATGTTCATTTTTCATCCTGAGCTGCACTTTCCGGGGCATTTGTAGTAGCTCAAAACAATTATAACACGTTATAAATGGAGCACCGCCAGCTATAGGACGAAGATGGCGGCCACCACTAGCTAATACCACCCTCTGGGGACGGTACCGAGCATAACCACCCATTTCAGAGTTAATATCACCGGGCCATCGAGCATGAATTTGTGAACCACGTACATTCAGTGGAGGAGGCATTGCAGTCCTAGAGTTATGAAAATGTGAACCAAAAGGCCCGGGATTCTCAATATGGTACATTGGATTGCTGGGGACATCAGGGAACCGTTTATTACCAAATGCAGTGGGTGGAATAGATGCTGGAACTCGCCGATGTTTCTCATAACAATGAAAGCAAGAACAAGAAGCCTGGTGCAAGACTGAACTTTGTGGATATGGCATAAATGGGTCATGGTTATTATCAATGTACTGCCCAGAATAGTATGGGTGAGGTGGCTGTTGTTGGTATTCTCCAGGCAACTGGTGGGGTGGTCTTCCAAGCATTTGGGATCCAAAAGGATCTCCATATGGAGGAATATGGTTTGGATTGTGAATTGGAGGATACAACCCATGCCGAGTCATGTCATGCCCAACAGGATAACCATATGGTTCTGGGAAATGACTAAAATAAGAGGGTGCTGCTCCTGCAGCATGTTTATCAGGTCCGTAGAAAGGCATTGGGGGCTTCCGTGATCCTGAAGAACTATTTGGAAACCAGGCATCAGCATTAACATAAGACTCCGGAGGCACAACCCTGCCATCAAGCGGAACCTTCTCTTTTGGTTTATCAGCCACATCACAGGACCGACTAAGTTGCTCCTTTAGCTCATCTAGCTTCCTCAAAAGCTCAGCTCGATCTTGTTCAAGGTGAATTCTACTAGAACCATCCTGGTCAGTTCGATTCCGCAGTGTTTCACCATAACCATAAGAAGAATCCAACTGATGGTTTGATGGGCCTTCATCTGGATGGTTGGAAGTTGAAAATCGTACACTTTCAACACCAGCTCTTGGAATTCTCTGAAACCTCTCCACCTCTTCTTGTTTCCCAGCTTTCCAATCTGACATGATTTCAAGCCTTTTTGATCCACCAGTATATTCAGAATTGGAATCTAAATCCTCTGGTTGTCTGCTGATAGCATTTACTGCTTCATCCTTATTCCTCCTAAGATCATTACCATTCTCAACAGACCATTTATCACCAACAACCTTAGCCTCATTTCTACTTTTATCAGCACACTCAATATCATCTTTCTCAGGATCCCTCGGATCACACCTCAGAGAGCCAGCACTCGATTTAACATCTGCATCAGAGGCATCACTCGAGTCTACTAGTCCCTTCTCCAAAGAAATTTGGGACCTGGTAGAAACTCCTCCAAGCTTGTCTTCTTCTGACTTCTCAGAGCAAGTATCTGCTTCACGTTTCTTAATTTTTGCTGTTAACATAAAACCGTCCAAATCAAAAGTTAGAAAAACTATAAAATTAAAGAGGAGAAATTATGCATACCAATCGAAGAGGACCAAGACCAAAAGGTTCAGAAAACAACAAGAAACTGAAATTCAAAGCCTTGAAATGTACTATTTCATATGGTTTCATGATTTTGATTTTCAACATGATTAAGCTAGAGAGTTCTGTTATATAACACTCATGTATACTTTTATGACCATATTGAATTCTAACTTAAGGAAGCCCTCTCAGTTCTTTCCTGAGAGGGTTTAATCATCAATCAAATTCAAGGAAATATAGCATGAAGTAATGAAAAGAACAGATAAAACATCTATCAAAAGAAATAAAAATATTTGATTTACAAATAATGTACCTTGTCATCCCTGATAAATAGTACTTAGAAACAATTGGATTCCAATGAGTATCATTGTCAAAAAACACGAAATAAAACCCTTACCTTAACTGTAGCTTAACCTATAATTCAACCAAATTGTTCAAGTTTCAGCATTTAGAGAAACAAGATGTTAGCAGATCAAAGACCCCAAATCAAGTTTCTTTCTCTCGTCTTTTCAATTAACTTTCTCATAAACCAAACAAGCAACAAAAAAGAGAAAAAGAAAAGAGGAGAAAAAGAAAAGAGAAGAAAAAGGAGGAGTACCTCGAAGAACAGCACCACAACCACCACACTGGTAAACAGAATAGTCCGCAAGCTCTGGAAGAAGGTTTTCACACTTTGGACAACGAACCAACCTTACTTTGGTTGACTCGGCCATTGTTGAGTCATTCAAAACCCACAATGAAAAGGATAAAACAGATGTCACACCAAAAAAAGGAGAAAATTACTGATTTTTATTTATTATGGAGCTTAAAAACCCCCCCACTAGCAATAGCATACCGACAACTATCACCATCAAACTCGTTTCTGATTAAGAAAGACTATTCCTTTTAGCTAAATTTGAGAACCCAAAGACAAAAACCAAGCAGAAAGGTGGGGAAGGAAGCGTGAGAAGCTCAATTGAGGTTCTCGTTTCTTTCCTACAAGCAAGTTTCTCTTTTGGTTTTTAGTTTTCTTAGACACCAAACAGGGGAAAGAACAAGTGGGGAACAGTAGGTAAGACAATTAAGCTTGGGGAATACAATGAAGTAACCTAGAATTCGTGAACACTCTCTGAAAAAATTCCAGTCGACCCGGAAGAGAATAGTTTGAGTTCTTCTGAGAAATCTGAGTTTATACTCTGCTCTATTTTTGGGGAGAGAGAAAAAGCAAAAAAAAAAAGGAAAGAAAAACAAAAAAGACACAGACAAAGAAACCGAGTTTCACAGGATCGTTTTCCAATGTTGTAAGGAAAGAGAAAACCCCCCCATTAAACGACATCGTTTAACAGTAGTACTAGTTGGAAAATTATAACCCTGACAAACCAAACGACACCGTTCTGCATTGCAATATGCCAATATGGAATCGTTGGCTTTTTTCACTTTTACTCTTGTTTTTCTATTTTCTTTATAGTACTTATTACGTAGACTAGAGAGAGTAGGGATAAATATTTTATAAATAAATTTTTAGTAATTTGTAAGCTTTTGGACTTTATTCGGTCCAATATTTTGCTTTTTTAGGTTCCTTGTTTGCGACCGGTGAGAGAAAAGCAGAGTTTTGGCCGTTGTGAAAAGAAGTGAAAGGTGAAGTAAGTAAGTGGCCTGCCTGCGTGGAAATTGGAAAATCTCTGACGAAACTCTTTTATCACTCTTCTCTTTTTCTCTTTTCTTTAGCCATTTTTTGATTCTTCCTTCTATTTGTTTCTTTTCTACTGAATTTTTCATTTTTCTAACATTTGGCAATTGTGAAATACATACAAAATACAAATAATGAATGTGAATATGATTTAGTGCCCCACAGCTCACCTAACCTTCCAATGTGGTCCCAATCTATCCTTATTATTACCTCCTTTTTATTGTATCTCTCAAACATCAACGTTGCACATTTCTCATTGCATTTTTTTTGCATGGTGTGATTTCTCAGATCGATCTCAGTTGGCATTGAAGCACAATCATGGAAAATCTCAGACCCAAAGTTTCAAGTTTTTGGGTTTTTACTTTTACCCTCACATCAATTTTTGTGAACTACTACTAACTATGATTATGATTATGATTATTATGGAAAAGAGGAGGATTTTGGGTTTTGAGGGATGGATGATTGTTTATGTTTCTGTGTATCTTATCATTTCATTTGATGATGTGAAAATAAATGGGTGAAAACTGACAAGAGAGACGGCTTGGAAAATGGGAGGTTTCAGGTTTGATGATGAGACGTGAATTTTGGTAAACTTTGACTTTAAACAAGGATGGCAGGTGGGGATTTTAATTTTAAAGGTTATTAGGTTTACATTTAAATTAATGGAGTATATAAATTGAATAATCAAGTGGGCTTAAAGAATTAATGTCCAACCTAGCATAATTAATGAAGAGAAATGCCCTTTACTTGAAAAATTTTATTCATTACTAATTGCATGAAATTTAATTTGGATTTATGTGAATGACGAGACATATTTATTGATTGCCAAGATAGAATGGGTAAATAAGAGATATGTTAAGTGGTTTTATTACTATACTATATATATATGTTTTTAAAGAAATCGAGTGTCTTTAAGCCTAACAATGGTAATGAACAATTGTATAGTCATAAAAACCAAAAATATGTAAAACCCTACAATGAAACAAAATCATGACCAACAAATTAAAGTGTTTGTTTCCAAATTCCATCATCAATCGCTTTCACTCTTCCTTTGGTTTTAAGATTGTTGATTGCCACTCTGTTATGCTTAAAGGTGACATGAAACAAATAATGCTTATTCTAAAATAGGAGAGCTATATATTGATGCTTTTTTTAAAAAAAAATTCTTTTCCTACATGCTCATTATACTCTATTTCTTTGTTTTAGCTATCAAAAGTGCATTTTAAATTTTAGAAGAAATAATTACTAAATTTAGTTGGTTATAAAATATACAACTTTTTCGGAGATATGATAATTACATATTAATATTAATGGCCTTACGGTGGTTTAGTGATTAGAAGCCCAGTGTAAGGTTTATGGCAAAAGTGGTTACAAGTTCAAGTATGCGTGAACACAATTTTTTCACATAGACTTTACTTGACCCTATCCTATAGCAAGATGCATTCTTGATAAGCTCCACTATGCATGTGTGCCGTAGCCATGGTTAACTCAAGATTTAAAAGGAAGCGGGAGATAACCCATGAGGTCCATAATGCCAGCAGAAGACCCCTTTCTTTGCTGACAAAGAAAAAAAAAGACTGACAAAAATAGCAAGGTAATAACCGATCCAACCAAGACGCATCTGAAGCAGACTTATAGTATCTTTTTATATATATGTATATAATAACGAAAAGAAAAAGAA
Organism: Corchorus olitorius; assembly: GCA_001974825.2. Taxonomy (NCBI): domain Eukaryota; kingdom Viridiplantae; phylum Streptophyta; class Magnoliopsida; order Malvales; family Malvaceae; genus Corchorus; species Corchorus olitorius. Next base: position 15,722 of record AWUE01012663.1, read on the forward strand.
AAAAGGAGTAGAAGAAGAAGGCCGTATATATATAAATAAATAGAGAAAGCGAGAGTGGGTCTCAACTCTCAACCAAAGCAGGGGGTGGGGAATTTAATTATCCAATCCGTTGCATTCTGAGAATTTCATTGGAATTTGATGAAGAAAGCAACTCATCAAAGAGCTGCTGCTGAGGCATTGATCATCTCAGCATCTCCTTCACTCCCATTCCAATCAATATACACACAGCAAACGATCAACTATCTTTTTGGCCCTTACTATACTATATATATTATATATAATATAGAAATATATATATTATATAAAGAAATGAAATTAAACCATTTAATTATGTCCTAAAATCTGAGGATGTTGTATGCAATAAAATAATGAACCTACGTGGAATTAGATAAAAGAAAAATTGGGTTGACATTTCAATTAAAAAAAGAAGAACCCTTTGCTTTGACTTGATTTATTCTTACCACAAGAGAATTAGTGGCAAATGCAACCGGCCGGAGAGGCGGAGACTATTCGTACGAAAGTACTTTCTATAACTTGATCAAATAAATAGCTGCAAATTGCGTTACTGTAAAAAGTTTGAAAGAAATTTCTTGGTCAAAGAGGAGTAATTGCTTCATATATAGGTACTATACTAATACTCGTTTTATTTGAATACATTTTTAAGGAGGAAGTCAAGTCAATGGCTTTCGATATACTATTTCTTTTGAGGTCTAGCAATATGTGGGTCATGAGTCATGACAGATATAGCTTTGAGATTCTTTTAAGCAAATTTGAAAAGCATTTATATCAGCATTATTATGATTAATGAAATGGATGGATGAAGCTTACTAATAGCTGGCTAGCAGTTTTCTTTAAGGACTAATTGATTAAATGGCTGTAGTCTATTTGGAAGGAAGGAATGCCAAGATGGTCCCAAGATGATTCTGACTAGTTAATTTTGTTTGTATTTATTGTTATGAAATAATATGAATGAATACCTTTTTGTTTGCAATTTACAGTTGCAGACTTTGAAGTTAATCTTCTGTTTTTCTGTAAGCTCAAAATGGGTTAGACCGTTTCTCCTGCATTTCAGGGCTTAAATCTGAAAACAAGGCCCGTGAGTCCGGACATGAAAGTGACACGTAAGAAACACCAGGCCCAATGTGGAAGCAATGTTGAAAATGATTTAAGCTTCTACTCATTAACTCTACCCATTATCCAGGGCTGGTTTATTTCTCTGACCCAAAAGTTAGGTTTATGAATTTTCCAGGGCTGGTCCTAAACTGGCCTATTCAATCTCTTTCTCTGACCCAATCTAAATTTTAGATTCAGAAACGATACGGGCCCATTTGGCCTAATTTAAAGGTCTTCTGAAAAAGTGATTATGGAAAAAATTTCTGGGTTTTAGTTAAAAATTGACTAAAAAACACTTCTGAAGAGCACTTCTAGATTTTCCATTTGGCCCAGCTTAAGTTTTTTTAAGATGGATCAAACGGACCCGAAACCAAAATGACTTGAACAATGAATTGGATGGCATATTTCAGAATCATACGTTACAAATCTATCGACTCGTGAGTTTTGAGTTCCACATCCAAGTGCCAAACATGATTATACTTTTGACCACATTCATTGTTTAACTTTAGATTTTGGCTTGTGACGCCTGACTCCACTCTTGTCAAGTGGGGGGCTGATTTCATTCTTGTTATTTGGAAGTTGGGTGGATAGAGATTAAAGATTCTGATTGGTAAATGCTTCCAAAATGAAGTGTTACTTCGGACGTAACTCATAATTTGCAAGTCTTTTTGACTAATAGTATTTGTCAGAGACTTGAGCTACACCAGCACCAATTTTGCGCGGTCACTGTTGCTATAATGCAATTGAAGAATTTACAACTCTCCCGCATGTTCTGTCTTCTTCATCTCGAAGAACAGTGCAAATCATGTATAACCAATGTCCACTATTTTGTTTATTAATTTTTTTCATTTTCATTGGATGTTCAGGTCCTTATCAAATTCGAACTAGTTGACACCCACATTATGCATGAACTACTGCAATCCACATTGGAAATGCACTTGTTTCTAAAGAAATTCTATCAACAACAACAAAAGTTGAGTTCATTAAGAAACAAGAAGAAAAAAGAAGAAGATATTGGAGTTAGTTGGCATGAACTGATATTATAAATAGTCCAAAATCCAAATAAGTTATGGTTTTCTGGCCAACTAATAAGTTATGGGATAACAGCAATTCAGTTCCCCCACTCAATGAATGAATGAGGGAGACACTGCATGATCCAATATCAAATTATGGAGGGACATGTGATCGATGTTGCCATGGACTAATTATTTGGCAAATTCAATTATGCTGCAACTCTGGTTTGTCCTACTCCTCTAGGAGACAGGGGAGTTTATGTCTCGGTTCTTTTTCATCGTCATTATAATCCTCAAGCATTCATTTCTTTTCTTTCTCAACCCCTCCAGGCTCCAACATCCGACCAAAAGGAAAAAGATTAATTGAAAAGAAATTTAAAAAGAAGGACGAAATAAAAAGAAATTTTGTTATGTTTCCATGGCCCAACAATATGGCACTTAATTATGAACCAGTGCAAATTTCTAATCAATGTGCTCAACCCTCCAGACAGGAATCCTCACTCAGATATTCTCTATTCTCCAAGCACCATAAATCACTTTCAATAATGAAACGACAAGGCAAAGCTCATAGTTATGGTGTCAAATCTAAAATGTCGGACATGAGACAGGATTTGATCCCTTATGTTTTGATATAACAGTTTAAGGGGTAGAAATTCCTAGGTTGTAATTAGAAGACACAATGGGGAATGTTGTAATCTGTAAAGAAACTTTCTTCTTGTTTTATAAGGAAATGAATTCCATTTGAGATATCATTGATTCAATATTGAAATTCAAAAGAAGAAACGCAGAAAGGAAAATAAATATAATTTGCCAGACATTGACATGATTACCTGTTAATAATCTGTTCTATTCTTGCCATAACCAGCTTTATTGCAAAAGCAACAAAGTCTTGTCTTCAACCTTTTAGGCTTATCCTTGCTTTGTCCAAACCGTCTCCTCTTCCAAAACTTACTCCCCAGAAATCCTCCCAAGCTGAAGCTGCTGATTAAAGAAGAAGAAGAAGATTCCTTGGCCCTGGTATTGCTTGTGGAAACTGAAATGGTGGCAGGGGTGACGGTGACATCAAAGGGATGATGAGAAAATCTGGCCGTCAGCCTCTTTGATCCGCCTAGAGATGGCGGCAGTTTCATCAAATGCCGCTCGATTAGATGACTAAGTGATGCCAATTCATATGAATCATACAAAGGGCTGCCACAATCCCATATAGCAAATGCTGCTGCCTCTTCATGTTGTTCTTCTTTTGTTTCAGACAATTCTTTCATCTCTGTGACTGTTTGCATAATTTTTGGGGTTTATTTGTCAGATTTGTTAAAGCAGAGTTTTCTAATGCAGATTCAGAAACAAATATTATCTATGTCTTATATCCAAATAGAGAGATTCTCTCTAGGCTATAGCCACATGTGAATTTTGAATTTAAGCTGGCCTGTCATAGTTTGCTGGGACATTCCAATTTTTCTTTGCAATATGGAAAAGGAAAATCATGAAGCAACCTTTTTTTTCCTTAATTAATTATCCTTAATGAGTGACTTGAATATCTAAAATTTGTAATTATTTGAAGCAATTGTCACTTTTTTTTTGGGTTGACACTTGACAATAATTATTGTCATTCAATAATACTCTTAATAGGTGATCCTTATAATATATAAAACCCCAAATATGAATTAAACAAAGAGTGGGAAAAAAGAAAAAAAATGGAATAGTTGTTCCAAATTCGGTGAAGAAAATGACAAATCGGCCTCATTAAAATATTTGCTCTCAAGGTTAAGCAATCAAAATTATAGCATCTGACAAACTATATATATGCATTAATTCAAAACCAAATTAACCATCTAAAGGCATAGTTTGCAACTTAATTATTTGCCCTAAATAATTAATAACATGTGGGTTTTCTTCATCTCTGCAATCCAACAATAATTCACAGAAATTTATATTATCTTCTTATTTCTTTCTGAAGCAATAGCGTCCCATATTGGTACTCATGTGTGAAAAGTTTTCTGATTCAGATATGAACACGAAAATTTCCAACTTTTGAAGGAAAATTTTAAAGTAGTACTATGTATGTACTTTGAAATCTGACCCATTATACTGACCTTTGCTTTGTCTTCTCTGCTTTTCTTGCTTTCTGTTAATTTTAAGCTTTTGATTATAAATCCAAAGGTGGGGACTGGGGAGCATATTTGAAAACCTAACAACAACCCTAATATATGTTCAAGTCTTGCGCTGTTATTATTAGTAACTTAATTACTTGATAAATGGTTCTTCTTTTTAAGCTTTTGTAAAAGCGAGACGTGATTGGCATGGAAATATACAAGTATGCTGTAAATTTAAAAGAAAAAAGAAAAGATAAATGTAAGTATCTAGCCGAAAAAAACATGAAACTAGGAAGAGTGGGCATTTATCATTTGTCAACATCTGTCGACAGGATATAAAGAGAACTTTGGTTATCAAATCACAGAGTTGAAAGTTCATTGAACTATAATTTTATTTTGGACAAATGCATTTGAGTATCAGCAGCAGCCATGTAAGAAACATCAAGGAAGCAGTCAAGAGTGGCACTTATTACCTCTTAGGCTCTTACACTGCTCTGTCTCCTGTTCTTGAGATTATTGTCGGTGGACAGACCAAAGTCTATATAGCACCTTTCTTGTTTTAAAAATACTTATATCTATTAATGATTTCTTTTTTTGGTAAAAAAAAAAGTTTAGGAGTAAGATAGGTTATCTAATTTTTAAGGTCACCCCAACCTTTTTTAGAATTTACGGATCCATTGGACTTTCACATATAGATTTATTAGATTTATAGATCCGTCTACCTAAAGATTTATGGAGGTTCCAACCCGGGTGCCTTCCACCACAAATGCAATCCATTACATTTTGGCTCCCATATACTAAATCTATTAATACTATACAATAATTGATTTTTTTCTAATCTAATGAGACACAGCTAAGAACAAAGAAAGACATATTTGTTCTTTTTAACTCTTATGCAAAAGTAAGATCATGAATATATATGTGAAGTAAAGTGTCCAAAATACTCGAATCCTTTGCTTTTTCTGTTTCCAGTGTTAATTGGGTTTTGGGTGAAGCCCCTAATATTGTTTTCTTTCGCCTAAAGAATATATATAACAGAAAAAAGTACCATTATCCTTTTTTTGTTGATAGTGATTAGACCATTTTGGGAAAGAATGGTCTAATCCCCAATCTTAATCGACTTTAGAAGCTCAATTAAAAAGGCTAGAAGACGCTGGAGAGTCCCTCTTCAAAGAAAGTTCCCATCCATTTTTCCCTTTACCCTTTAATCCCCACCACGCATGAAGGAAGAAAAAGTTCGATTGGCAGTGTTTTGAATTGACAAATGAATCAACCAATGTGTTTCCAAAGTGATTTTTATAAATAATTATGATCATCATCATCATAGAGTAATAATAATATGATCAAATCAATTATAGACAATTATACACATGAGACAGGCAAATTAATATTTTAGAATCTTGTCAAAGCAAATGCAAAGATAAGATTGTGGAATCGAGCTCATCCCTTTGACAGGTTTGCTTTTGTGTGGGGGTTGGATTTT
>AWUE01012664.1:0-59861 GCA_001974825.2 Corchorus olitorius
TTTTTTTTTTTTTTTTTTTTGCCCTTTTTTCTCTTTGTTGGGTGACTATGTCTCCCTCCCTTGAGAAGAGGTGGATCCACTTTCATGTGGTCCTACTTCATCATGTCCATTAAACTAATTGAAAATTGCTATTAATTCAACCAATATCTTAAGCTTCCCTCTTTACCTACTACACATTACACAACATTTCATGTGGTTGGATTCGTGATTTAATTTTTGCCCTTTTGTTTTGTTTAATATCTGTATATATATATCTTAAAAAATTAAATAAAGTTCTGTCGGAAAGGTGGATAATGGGCCCATACCAGTCATCAAGCCCAATAAGTCAACGATGGGCCCCTTTCTGACAAAGCCCAAATATCCCAGCCAGTGGATCAGTAGACTACTGAAGTAAACTCCCGACTTTTTGGCACTATTAAGATAAATCAATAGATTTTTTTACCTTTTTTTTGCTTATCATTAAGAATTTGAGGCCAATAAATACAACCTATGATTTTATTATTTATTTATTTATTTATATATATAGGCAGATAACGAGAAAATTGCTTTTCTCACCTATTTTAACTTGGGTGTTTTCTTTTTTCTTTTTCTTTTTACTTGTGCTAAAAAAAAAAACAGTAAAAATAACTAGAAAGCAGTGCTGAAGTAGCTCTTGGCAACATTGCCACATAAGATTTGGAGCACTTTATTGTTTGTAGGCCCTACGCATCGCGGTGTTTTGAACTGACTAAGGGCAGCCCCTAATCCTAAGTAATGATCAAGAATCTTCTGGAAAGTTCCCCTCCAAACAACTCGGAGCTCAAGCGGAGCAATTGAATTGACCTTACGGGAACTAACGTAGCCTGCATCCACGAAAGCACGGTCCAAAGTATTGCAGCATTCTTGTAAAACTTCGTCTCTTACTTCACCATTGATTTCCCAAAATATAACATAGTGACCCGGGTCGGTCGACACATCAACATGGCTAGAGAAATCCACGACTTCCAGCTTTTCTCCAGCAATTAACTTAGCTGCTTCCTCAACCGCCAGCTGCAAATCTTTCTCGGTGTTCTTGTCGATGTTTATGGTCAGCATCAGGTTTCTTCTGCACACGAATTTCAGTTCCGGTGTCTTGTTGTGGAACCCCATTACCTTGACCACGTCCCCTAACCTATACCTGTACAAACCTGTATTGAAAATGACATTTAATCAAATCGAATTAACCAACCATTTTTAAAAGTCATTCAAACAAAGTTTCAAGTTTCAACCGAGGAACTTGTTTCTAGGTAAGTAGGTGTGAATTCGAGCTGCTAATTTTCAACTGAGGAAAAGGACGACCACAACAAATTATTCTAACATGACCATGTTTCCAACTGCATAATTATTGGTCTGCATGAACATAATGCATATACATCCAGAGAAAATAGAGAATAATGTCTAAAGCGATGTTTGAAGAAGTGGGCAAGAGAGGAGACAGGGTCAAATTCCAGTATGGAAAATTTTTCAGTTGCAACTAGTTTCCTATCAGGATTCCTTTGCCAATGACTAAAATACAAGAAGTTGCCACTAAACATCATTCAATTTTATATTTATATGTGTGGTAGGCATGATCATTTAAAAAATTCCATAATCAAAGGGAGTTTTGTTTTACATGACCCTAAACTTTTCCAGCACGCTAACACAAAAACCTATGAAATAAAACGGCCCCAAGAGCATCTATTTTCTCCTTTGTTTGTCATCTACAATAATTTTTATTACTTAAAAAATGTCAATATGCAATTATCTATCTTAATTTTCTAACACAGACCATTGACCAAAAAACCCATAGCGTCGTTTTCGCAATACATCAGATTATGTTGTCATTAAGTTTAAACTTATTATCTCGAAGACTAAATTATTTCTAAGTAACCATTGACCTCTTCCTCTGCATTGTTATAGGCTATAGCCTGAAAGACTAAGATGACTTTTGCTAGCTTACACTTTCATCTTGACGAGAAGGCAGCAACTAAAGGCTTTATATATTTATTTTCTGATGTATTAGGCAAACATCACCAGCTATACTAATGATATACTAATGACTAAGCACACGAATGATAACAAGTCAACAAAAAGATACAAGATAGTACTATCTTGCAAAAAGTAAATGGATTAATAAATAACCATATAAAGATATACATGTAGTATCAACAAAGTTTCTGAATTCTTAATGCATAAGTCTCAAGTTTGGAGCAAAGATATATGCAGCAGGGAACAAATTAGGATAACAATAAAGAAAAAACCTGGATGTATACAAGGTCACAGCAAAAAGCCACAACAAGAAACCAGTTCAATGAATCCTCTGACAGTTTGGTATATAGTTAGTTCGTGATTAAAAGAATAAGATGTGCCTTTTTCTTAACAAACTGTGTCAGATATATCTGAATTCATTCATGACATTGCAGCATAGAACAAATAGTTGGTTAAAGAAAAACATAAACTATGGAAATCGGCAAGCACCAAAAAACATAGAACATGGCCTTACCCACATGAATAGCATTTATGTCATGGTTGGGTCTATGTATTAACAAATAAACAAATTAGAATTTGCAGACACTGAAACGTGCAATGTTCATTTGAACATGGTTGACACATGGAGTTGAATACTTGAAATGGAGATTAGATTGGATATTTGTTGGAAACCTCACAATCTTAGAAAGTAAATGAAAATATGCAGACAAAAGGTTTCAAAACTATAAAAGGAAAATTTTAGTAATTAGTACCTGCAACATTGGTTACGATGATCTCATACTCTTCGCCCACCTTAACTTCAGTCAAACCCACTGGCTCCGGCTCCAAAACGTCCCCATTCAGAGGGATGAATTCAAAATACCCAATATGAGGAAGCACAGCATAAGTTGCCGCCTCAGGAGGCAGATTTGGATTGATATTTGCCCCGACCCACCCTTCTGAAGAACCATAATCAGCAGTTACAAGGGGCACATCCCCTGCATAATGCCTCAGCTTTTTAAGATAAGGTTCCATTGACCCAGTCATGATCCCATAAATGTATTTCACATTAGGGAAAAGTTCTGGTATCAACCCATACCAATTACTTAATGCTGAACATTTCGCATGTATCAAATCAGCCAATTGAGGATTTGGCTTCAGCGATTTGGCCATAGCTGCTCGAACAGAAGGGAAAGTGATCCTGCTGGAGAGGGCGCCTTCCCTTATATCAGCACAAAGCTCTTCCCAAACTTCTTCAAAAGTTCGAAATGCATGAACAAGGCTATGGGCAAACGTAGAGGAAACCAACTGAATTTCCTCGCGGAAAAGAAGCCCACATAAAAGATGGCAGTACAGAGACTGGTGGAAATCAGGACCAAATATCACCTCATCAGGGCTGCAACACTGAGATTGCATTGATTTCATAGCATTTTTGAACTGGGAATTGCGAAAGACATTGGTAGTTGCAGTTCCAGCAATCAAACCCCCTTTGGTTTTACTCTGCCTGCTACTGTAAATGAACTGCAAAGCCTTCCCGTTCTTAATAGGGTATTCTCTGTATATTAATAAACCAAAAACTGTTAGAGAGTATGCATATCACGTGTTTGAAAAGTAATTTCGCTGACATTAACATTAAAACTTTGAGGAAAAAAACAGAAGTTTATTCAATTAAATACCTATTTCTAAAAGCATAAGAAGTACGGTAAATCTGCAAAGTGGTTTCCATCAATTCATCATTGAAAGGCACAAACTTGGGCTTCCCTTGAGTAGTGCCAGAGCTGCAAATGGCAATAAATTCAAAAACTTTATCTCTCAATTTTGAAAAATCAAATACTAAGTCACTAGCAGGGCAAACAAATTAGAAATTACTAAGAAATAAAACCTGAGAGATATGGTGGTAAGTGGTGTTCCAGTGAGAATCGGTGAAGGAGGACCATCAACAATTTTTTGAATGTAAGGCTCCAAGTCACTGTGATTAACAAGAGGAACACAGGCCTTGAAGCTTTCTGGGTCAGTTCTTCCATTAAGCCCAAGATTCTGCAAATACTCAGCACATCCATTTTCTTCTAAAATCTTCTTTAAAGTCTGTTTTTGAACATTCTCGGCATCGTTGGTCATAGCTTCGAACTCTTCTATCACTTTATCAACGTCCAGAATTTCCATCTTTTCCAGCATCCTTCCTGAAAACTATAATGATGACTATTTAGAAAGAAAGAAGCCTGATTTGAAAGCATAAGAAAAGCAAAATACCATCGTTGTTCTAAAAAAAAAAAAAATTGTTTGTTTTCTCTCTCTTTATCAGCTGCCACAGCCAAACAGAGCCCAAAATGAGGAACAAAATTTACTAATAATTGAGATAAAAAACAAAGCCTGGTAACAATGAATTACGAGAAAAAGGAAATGTCAAAACGAAGAAAAAAGAGAAAACCAGATAAGGATAGGATCATCAGCTATGATCACAAGTAATCTGTGGAACTAAAATTAAAGCTTTGAGAAACTTTCATTTTCTTTGACGAGTCGTCAACATGGTCAACTATCAAGAAGTTTCAAAGAAACTTAAAACTTTCCTCTTGAAACTAAGATTCAAGACAGAGGAAATCAAAACCGAAAGAGAAAAAGAACGGGAAATTAATGAATTTGAAATCTGAAACAGCAGCAAATTGAAGAAATCAAAGAAGTTAAAATGTGGAGACAAAATTGTTAGGTAAGAAAATATTATAAAATTCAAGTTCATATCCTGTTCCAACACTTGAAATTTCAAAAATGAGAAAAAAAGGGAGCTAAATTATCAAAAGAAATCGGGAGGGAATCGAAAATCAGCGGTCAAGAGAAGTGAAGTTAAGAAAAAGTCAACCTCAGCCTCAGCTAACAATAAAACAGACATTAAAGCGAGGGAATAAAACAGAATCGAAGTGGATAAGAAAAGTAAGCATCTTGATTTACTTCCAGCTTAAAATTGAATGAAAATAAAAAAAGTTGTTTCTTTTTTCTGGAAAAAGAAAAAGAAAAAACAGTGAGTTACCTGAAGAACTCAGCTCAGCTCAACTCAACTCAGTCTTGTGTAACTAAAACAGAGGAAGAAGAAGCAGCTGCAACAATGAGGGGAAGCTGGTTTTTTTCGGTTCCAAAGTTGACGAATTTTTATAGGGATAAAAAAGGAAAAGAGGTTTGGTGAAAGACGTTACGATTTTTTTGTTTGTTTTTTGTTTCACAGATTTCGATGCGTTTTATTTTTCTATCTTTTTTTCCCTTTTTCCCTCTTTCGCTGGAGAAGAGGGGGAGAAGACAGGGGCAAATGGCTCCGCTTTGAGTTTTGATGATGGAGGATTTTGGGAGGTGGAGAGAAGATTCTTGGGCTCACCATTTTATAGGCGTTACCATTTACTAAATGCCGTCCACTTTTTGCCATTTTTTTTTCCAAAAATTTTATATGGACGTGAAATCCCGTTTCTGCCCATGGTCTTACGTCAGATTTCCGGAAATGCCGGGTAGTGTGAAACGGTTGGACTGTGAAATGACGGTTATGGGCTTGGGTTGTGGTGAGATATATATCTTATGTTCCTGTAAATATTTGCCGTTTTTGGGATTTATTATTGGGTCAACCAAAAGGGGAAGTTAATAAGGCCAGATTGACGTGGGCTCCATCGAGAAGGAAAGGCAGATTCTGGCAAATATTGCATTTGCATCCCTTTACTTTTATTAAATTCCTTTTTTCATAGATTCATTTTATCTTTTACAATTTCTTTTTAGATTCTTCTATCTCTGATTTTTTTTTCTTTATAGTAATTGTTCATTTTTCATTATTTCCATTATTTTTAAAATATAAATGGAAATTTGTTAATATTACTATACAAAAATTTAATCATTAAAAGAGCATTTGATATGTTACCATATTTAAAAATATATACATATATTGAGACCTATCATTTTCATCTACTAATTCCAATTGTTGCACCTAAAATTAACCTGGGAATACCAAGTTTCTGCTTTTGATGTATGGTCAATCATTACATTAATCATACGAGATTTAAGTACTTTTTTTTTTTGGAGCTCATCTTATCTTAACGAATGTTATCAAGACACCTAGCTAGAATTTAACCTTTTTTGTATACTTGGTATATTAAAATGATTAATTATACTGTGTTTAATGTTTGGGACTTTATTAATGACCTTTGAATGCAAGTGCTTAATTAAGTATGTACAATTGCCTAACTTAATAAAGAGAGAAGGATTAAAACGAGGAAGGGCACTGTTTAGCTTATAAAGTTGATATTTGTCATTAAACAGATTACCTTTTATTTAGGGTATATATATACAGCTAATAAGGGAGAGGGGGTTGTTAATTGTTGCTATAAAATTGTAGTCTCATGCCTCTACCGGAGGTGCTACTGTTGGTACGCTAATGATGTTGTCAGCGTTATGTACCAAAAAATAAATGAAGTTGTAGTACTCTCATTTGAAATGTTAACTACTCCTTCCGTTCCGAATTGAATAACCACTTTGTAAATGGTATGGAGTTTAAGAAAAAGTGATATTTTAGTAGGTGTTTTACAATTATATCCTTAAAAAATGGTATGAAGTGGTGGATCTCATAAAAAGTTGTGTTTAAATAAAGGTAAAGTTGTAAAAAATTTTGTCATTTTAAGAAAGTGGACGTTATTTTGGAACATCCCAAAATAGTAATATGTTCATTCAATATGAAACGGAGGGAATAATTTTTTATTAATTTCCTGAACATTCAACTCTAAGCAGGGTTTGAATCACCCTCTTCAAAAAATAAAATAAAAAAGGTGAGAGATTCAATATTTCCTTTTTTTAGGGATATTTCATCTATTTTAAGAGACTATTAAATCTTATCCTCTAGTTATAGGGTGAAAGTTCATAGTAGGTACTTAAAGTACAAAAAATAAATTAAAAATTATTTAATACATCATCAGTGGAATTTAGCAGACTACATATGCTGGTCTAAAAGGGTGACATATGTATCCCTTCAAAGACTAAATTGAAATATTAAAAATTTGATTAATTCTAAAATGGTAAATGTGTCAACTTTTGAACCAGTTTATGGAGTTCAAAAACTACTCTCATAATATATATTAAATAATAACTCAAAATAAATTCATGAAAAAAGGCGCACGATTTTATAAGAGCCATGTGTTTCGCATAGTACTACTATATTTAGCTATTTAGCTAATAGCCCTTACGTGGATATAATAAATTTAGTATAAATAAACGTATAACTCAAATTGATTAATTGACTCGATCGGGCGGTCCTTTTGACTTGTAATTAATTAAACTCCTTCGATATACCACCTTTCCCACCCCCTGTTTTATAAATTTATTTGAAATTGATCGTGGCGGGGTACTGTGGATTATAATGTAATTAAAAACAGTTAATTAGCTGATTAAAAAGGAAAACAGTTAAAAAACGGATGGTATTTTACTATGTTGGGTAAAGATTGAAGTGAATAATTAGGTAACAAGTAGTAGCAAATGCGGCAAAGGCGAGGTGCTCCGGATTAGGCATCGTGGGCATGGTGGAGCAATAATGTGACGGGCCAAACATGGTGGTGGCCTGGTGGGGCTTCAAAAGCTCAAACACATGTCGGCATAACCGTATGAAAAAAACGTAGGATTCCTTTTTTTTTTTTTCCCGATGCATTCTGAGTTTTGATGCCATAATATTTTATTATACCATTGTCATTGGTAAAATTAATCCAATGTCTCTTAAGTGCTTTTGTCAATAGTATTCAATTTGATAAATATAATTCTCTCTGTTTTTTTTTTCTTTTTTTTTTTCATTTAAATTATTATAATATAAGGTCAATGAAATGATTTGCTTAGAGAAGAAAAACAATATATACCTAGCTAGTCGTACACATATGTTACATATGCACTTAGAATATTTATACACAAGTTGATTCGGTTTCATATATATGACTTAGGCTTTTTTTTTTAGCTCGGATTGTCCTTTTTAAGGTTTCATTTAATCAATCAATCAAAATTTTGTATTTATATATTCATTTAATTGAGAAAAAAGAATAAGAAATAGAAAACCTTGCTTTTCTCTCCTCATATTAATTTTTGTTTTCCATACATATATAATTAGTACATAATTAATTCTATATAGGCTATAGAAATGATTAATGTAGTTTGAATTAGTCAATCTACCTAGTTAAAAACTTAAGATAGAACCAAATAAGAGAAACAATGTGTTTGGAATCATAATACTCTCTCCATCTCTAATTAGATGTCCGCTTCTAGAAGAAATTCTTGTCTCTTTTTACATGTCCACTCTTAATTACTTATACTATATTTTACTTATATAACCCTGATTAATACGAGTACAATTCTCCTCATTCACATTTAATGCACAACCTATATAAATAAGGAAGATGTAAGGATAAAAGTGGAAAATATAACAAATATGTCAACAAGTTAGTGAAAAAAACTACTTTTCTCACTTAACGTGATTCAGTTAAAAAGGACATCTAATTAGGGATGGAGAGGGAGAGTAATAATTAATAAATGTTTAGACTTTAAGAATAAATCCAACAAAGTTAATAAAGAGATAACATTTCGAATCTCTCTTTTACTGAAATGAAACTATACCATGAATCCCTGATAAAAACAAGAGATCATGATTTCATGAGTTATGTCACTTTTGCATTCAATTACTTAGGTAAAGCAGCTTCATCAAAGGTAAAATCTAAACTTTTTATGATTATAAAATTTATCTGTTCTTAGTCGTCATGCATGATATATAGTAGTAGCAATTTGATACCCCTTTTCGCCTTTTCGGCTTTCACCTTAATTTGACGAACCCTTTTTCCTGTATTTGATAAGGACAAAGATTGGCATGTGTTTGACAGGCGTTGCAGCCTCTATTTTCCCAGCTAACCTCTTATAAGGGATATGGGAAAGCTTGGTGTAGATTAACTCTGTTAATTTGCTTCGCTGGAAATGGCCGAAGCAGGGAAACAAATATGGCAGAAGAAAGTACATTTTTAGTCGCCAGTTGCCCAGCCTCTCTTCTAGATATATATTATATATATATATAGCTTTCCTTTTTTACTGTTGTTTTCTCTTTTTTTTTGGCCGCCTGGTTAATTAAAAAGATATTTAGATGCGTGTTACTTATAACTAATTAATCATAATTAGGCAGTTTGAAATCAAAGAAGCTTTTACTTAAGCAGCTTTTTCAATTGATAATAATACTATCAAGAAGAAGATAAAAAAAGATGAATGAACAATGAACAAAAAAGAGGGATTGTTAAGAAAACTTATGTAAAAAATGACTGAAAATAACGTATGGTGGTTTTTTGTGGGCTTTGAGTGATTGTTGAAGCTGAGGATTATGTATGTTATGTTATTGCTTTCTTCCCTTGGACACGGAGCGCTGGTGGAACCTGGAGCCCGCCCACTCATTTCATCGTGGGTCCTCTAACCTCTTACATACAATCATCCACTTCAACATCAATTGAAGGCTGAAGCCCCATTTTCCATTTCGCAAATTATATAATACACCCGTGATGAAGTTTAGCAGACTACACAAGCGGGTTTTGAAGGGTGACATGTGTTTTTTAGGGACTAGATTGAAATATTTAAAACTTAATTAATTCAAAAAATAGACATGTGTCAACTCCACAACCCGCTTGTGAAATCTAAAATTTACACTGTCGGTGTATCAAATAATTACACTTTCCATTTTTCCATTTTTTTAAAAAGAGCAAATCTTTATATATAAAAAAATAAAAAGAAAATCTAATTTGTCGTTAATTTCATTTAATGCTCTTCAATTTCTTATAAACTTAATAATTAATCATGGTCCATGGATTCCTATGCTAAGAATTTAGATGAGTATATAGATTCAAAATTTGTTTCTCCTATAATGATTAACCATTACTTTAATGAAGAAAACATAATTTTTCACACAAGAAAGAAAAAAGAAACATAATTTTATGTCCTAAGAATTAAGAAACCAGTAACATTTTGTAATTTTATTGGGATAAAATTTCCTCAATTGACTTTATGTCAACGAAGACGAAATTCGCACGTACTTAATTAGCAAAAACAAACGAAACTCATAATAAATTAGTAGTAATTTATGGTCATGAATCTCATGAATCATGATGACTTTTATTAGTAACAATTTAACATTGTTTCCAGTTTCCATCCACTCTTTCCTTTTCAAAAGCTAGAATAAGAAAAAAAAAAAGTTTTCAATTTGATGCCAAAAGTTACTGTTTTTTCCACCTCTTCAATTTTAAAACAGAAGATTTAGGTCATTGCATGCCATATTGGCAACTCCCATTTTATTGTGGTAATATAATTTAAAAAAAGGGTCCCACATACTCTAACAAAATATTAAATTAAATTAATTAATTGTGTTGTAATCTTAAATTCAACATGAATATTTTTTGACGAAAACTATATATTCCAAGTTTAATTGATTCAATTTTTTTTTTAAACAATAGTACATGAAATATTTTAGACTCCCTGGAAAAATGTTTTTGAAGGAGATCAACAATTTTGTATATATCACTCACCCTTATTAGATAGTTTGATGTCCTCGAGGGACACCCCAGTGGTTAAGAGCTTGAGACTTTTTATGGGAGATCCCGAGTTCGAATTCTGAAATGGGTGGGGTGAGATTATAGGAAAGTATAAGACTACCTCCTACATGTTTATAAGTAGTAAAAAACTTAGATGCTCACATATAAAAAATGGGAATTGGGTTAATAGCCCAGGTAGATATTTTGAGAACAGTTTATCTTTAAGCTTAGGGCATGCATGAGGTCATGAGAGTGATGAGAGGCATAAAAAGATGCAGAAAATTTTGTCCTTTTTTTTTAATTATGGAAAGAATATGAGTAATTACTAGGTTGGAATCATAGATCTCATGCAACCAATTCAGATTTAACTTCCATGCCTGCTTATTCCAAAAAGGCAAAAAAATTATAAGATGGAAGAAAATAAAGAGGAAAAAAGGAGAAGCTACATTCAGTGCATTGATACAAATCCCTTCACATCAGTCCCTGGAATTTTCATAGATCTATAATTTCAACAGAAGAAAATTGGTATCAATTAAATAAATTACTTATTGAAAAAAAAAAAGAAGAAAAAAGAGAAAAGGATAAAAAGTGTATAGTATAAATATAAGCTTTGACTATTCGATTACAAAGTGACAGAGAGTTTGCATCTTTGCTCACAATAACACAAACTAAAAGTGGTCCTGAAAACGAAAACTAATTTTGACAGCCATTCATATCATTTTGGGGTCTTTGAAAGCAACAATTCAATATATTGTACTAATAAAAATTTAGTGCTAGCTAGTAAATTATTTCTTTTAAAGAAAAAAACAAAAAAAAATAGAAAATGAAATAAATGGCTTGAACGTTATCGCAATTGGCATTATTTTTAGGAGGAAAAACGGCAGTTACTAAATTCACAGGCTTTGCATGAACACAGTTTTATAATAATACAAGTTGAAACTTCCGGTTGACGGTACCACAAGCACCATGAAAAAGTATGTTATTGTTAGGTTTTAGGGACCCATTTTCCTTCTTCACTTCAGCATATATAAATTAGTCATTTAATAATCTTGATTATTAGTATTATTCATTTCATTTAAGCATAGAAAAAAAAAGGTGATGTCACATAACATTTAAGGATTTTTTTCTTACTTAAAAAAATTAAGAACACCATCAGGCATTTGGTCTGGTGGTAGAGTACTGAACTCTTAGTTCCAGCCTATTTAGACCATGAGGTATTGGATTCAACTCTCACGGAATGTGAGTTTGTTTGTAATTTGTTTGTAATTTGTTTGTTTATTTGATAGGTAGGTAGGTAGTCTATTTATGGTATAGTTTCTAGTTTGGGTTGAATTCTCATTTAGATGTTTGGGTATAGAGATTTATTTGAATTGTAATGAGATTTATTTGTTCGTTTCGGTAATGTAACTAATCATGTAGTGGTGGATGGGCCTTTCTGTGCGTTTGTAATTTCAATATCTTCAAGAAATGAAAATTACTCTTATCTAAAAAGAAATTAAGAACACTTTACTTAGTGAATTAACAAATCATTGAATGTTGATAATTTCTTAATGATAAAAAACGTTTCCTAGCTAACTAGTGAATTAGAACTACTTTCTTTTAAGTATATTATAGTAGTGAATTAACAAATCATTGAATGTTGATAATTTCTTAATGACAAAAAACGTTTCCTAGCTAACTTTATAAAACAAATTAATAATGTACGTTAAAGCTTATGTACCGATGAAAAAGTGTCATACGTTAAAGCTTCACTATCTCTATTTTAATTAACACTTTTGTTTTCATTGTTTTGTTTTTCAAAATAAGTAAGTACTACTATATATACATTGCTCTGGTAGTACATAAACAAAAATCTAATACCACATACCAAGAAAAGAAAATTATATGGTTTCTTTTTTGGTATGAGGCAATATTTTTCAGTATGAAAAGATGGTCAGACTCAAAATCTTATCTTGATAACGAATGGTGCTACATATTGATTCAGACATTGATTTAATAGTAGTAGCTAGCTAGCTAGCTACTATATATATATACACTATATATTATAAATTTATTTATTTTAATTTTAATTTGCATGCGGCCGATGATTGAGTAATATTGATTTGAAATTTGACATAACGTATTCTTCAATACCGCAAAGGTTGCATGACTTTATTCTATAATATAGTTAGGCAGTAGGCTTCTTTCACCATTTTCACACAAGTTCCACATTTCATTTTATATTGACAGTTTAATGTTGCGTTTAGTAGAGCAGTGCGGTTGGCAACTATACAGATGAGATTACACTGTACATATTAGATTAGGTACTATAAAGATGAGATTATTAGAACAGCGATTGAAACGGGGTTTACACTTAATCTCCGTTTGGGTCCAAAACGATGGTGAAACAGTTACAGATACACGAAAACAAAACTCATTGCGTTTGATTTCTCTTGAATATGATTCTCCTGTTTTCATTAAAAAAAGGAAGAAAATAGAAAATTAAATGAGTTATAGACTCTGTTTCAGTTATTCAAAGATTCAAAATGGGCATTTAATTGTAAGTATAGTTGCAATATTTCAAAGTTTTCAACTATGGCCCCTTACGTAGTAATTAGGACGAAACAGCAGCAGCAGCAAATGCAGAGCAGATGCTTTTAATTGTTTTGAAGCCCCCAAAACTAAAAGCGTAGGTAATCTGCCAGATTGCCACCACCACCCAAATCGTATCACTATTCAAAGGGAGAAGCCAATTATTAATTAATATAATGGAGTCCTGAAAGTCAAATTTCTTATCAAAAATTTCAATTTAACCCGTTAGTTGTGTCTGTACTTATACTCTCTTACATACATGATACATGCACCATTAATTAATTAATTTTTGTCTCCGTATATATATATAGTATACAATCAGCAATGTCCTTTCCATCATTCATATCAAAATAGTACTACCAGTAATTACTAGAAAACACCTTCTTGCAAAAACATGGGGACACGAAACCCTACTTATTTTAGCTAATTATATATATATATAAGTTGCAGTTATATTTACAAATGATTAGTAGTAATTAGAAATTATTATGAGTTAATGATTAGATAGAATTCAGAAGAATTAATTGGTAATTATTGAAGGGAAAAGCTTGGCCCCGTGAATGCTCAAAACCGGACAGAACTGCCTACTCCTAGAAAGTATAATGTCAAATGTGGGCTAAGAAACAAGAACATTTTGATATGAGATGCTCTGTTTTTCGTAACGGACAACAAAGACAAACAGCTGCTTCTAAAAACATAAAACCCCATTTTTAAAGTAACAATTCCAATACCAATTATGCTAATTTAAGAGAGATGGGTCGACTCTGTACTCTCTGTAAATTTCCAGAAATTGATATACCATGACCATCTCTCTGTTTCTCCTTTGGCTCTGTTTTGTGTTCAAATGGCCCTTTCCGATTGACTTAATTACTATTTATATGTAGAATAATAAAGCATCGATCGTTTTCCCATTTCCCCAACTGCATTGAATATTATTATGGAGAGTTTGATATAATTTCGTCTATGCTTTTGATATGTCAAGAAAATTAAAGGGTTAATTTCTATCCACTGAGAACTTTTTGTGGTTCATGCTCGTGCAACTTGGCAACACTAGTTTACGAAAAAACTTTTATTGTCTCTTCTAATTATCTCCAACTTAATCATTATTACAGTAATGATTAATAATTTCGGGATTTAAAAGGAGTGGGGTACTACTGATTAATCAAGAAAATAGGTTAAATGCTAAAAAAGTGATTAGATCATGTTAGTTTGCCCTAATAGAATGCCATTTAAAGGAAAGAAAACAAATAGAATAGGTCAAAAAAGTTGCCAAACTTGTTGCAATATCAATCTTCAATGATATCAATGCTTCGTGATCAAAATGGAAAGCCCGATATGGACCATCGTCGATGATATTTTTCGTCTCTTCCCCCACAAATTCTTCATCCTATCCATTCCTAAAGTATATCTCTATGGAACACATAAGTTCATCAATTAAAAAAAATAAAAAAAATCTTCGGACAAGCTTTCTACATTCATGGACAATCTATAACTAGCCTAGCCAACAAAACAAAGGAAAGAAACATGGAAGTTTGTGTCTTTTAGGTCATCTCCCAATCCCTTTCAACTCGATTTCGAGAGTATAGTTGACGAATTTGAGATGCTGCTGCCCATAAACTTAAAATAAGGACAAGGCTTCAAAGGCAGAAGAATGGTGAACTTGCCTAAATTTGGACACATGGATGTGATTTTCTTCTATAAGATTTTGATTCCAACGTCCGAAGGCGTTAAAAGTCATTTTCAAATTTGTAACATATAAGTTTATTTAAGCACATGTTCTTTTAGCTTCTTATATAAGTGCCATTTTAACTTTGGATATTGAGTAGACTTCGCCCCCTTAATTAGAGGTTCATAATAGGCACGAGATTCTTTTTTTAACTTCAAATTGACCGCCTTTATCTTACTTATATTGATTGTATCGATGGTAACAATTAAATTAACCTGTAAATCTCTCCCCAAGTTCTTAGTTTTCTTCCAAGTTTTTTGTATACTCCTCCTCCTCTTGATCTTTCAAGGGGAGGAGGAGGTTGATTTTATTGTTTTCTTTTCTTTGTTCGGAATAATCTCCCCAGATCTATAGATCTGTTGGGTTAGTTGAGTTTTTTTTTAGTCAGTTTGTTGAGTTTGAGTCAGTTAGTTAGTCACACACAGTTAGTGTGTCTCCGAGTTTACATAGATTAAAGACAGTTCATCTTAATTTTGATATGATTTTACTTTATGATCTACGGGTTAATCAAGGGAGTTCTCAAATCACTCACCTTTGTGTCGCTTTTGAAAGTTTTTTGTTGATTAAGTTACACAGAAACGAGAGCGAAGAGGTGTCGCACGTGCTAGAGACTTATGAAGAAGGTTTGAGGCTCCAAATCCTCAAGATGGCTTGGATCGTGAAGCAAGATCAAGATCTAAACACGAAGGATGAATACTTTTTTCAACCTATTGTAATTTCTAGTTACTATTTTGTAATTTCATTTATATAAATGAAAATTACAGTATTTTTCTTTCAAAAAAATTAACCTGTAAATACCCCTTCTCTTGGAGAAATTATTAGGTGGATCGGGTCCACCACGTCATCCGTGGTCCCGACCAATAAGATTTTGACAAATCAAATTTCTTCCTAAAATTTAGGCACGAATTTAGCATCAGGTTTAGCCCTAATTTCACCAAATGAGATTTACAGGGTAAGTCCCGAATTTAGTATATTAGTTAACTAGGGTATTAGAAAATTGTAGGAAAAAAAATATGATTTGTCAAAATCTTATTGGTCGGGATCACGGATGACGTGGTGAACCCGATCCACCTAATAATTTCTCCTTCACTTGGTTTGAAAAATCAAACCCAAATTAAGTCTAAGAAATGCTTTGATTTGGAGTAATTATAATGATGATTAGAAAAGTAAAACTCCATATGTTTACATATGATTAACTAATTTGATCCATTAATCTAAAAAGCCCCCCCACAAATTAATTTTCTAAAATTAAAAAACCCACTTTTCCCCCATTTATCACTAGCATATTAGCTAGCTACGTACAGGACCACAATCCCACATCGATCTTAATCCAATTTGAAATAAATGGATGTTGAATTGGCGAAAACTAACACAAATATATAAAAATAAAGAAATTAGAATAAGAAGAGGATGGAAGAGGACGAAAGCAACGTTGCGGAGGGATTAGCATACATAGACCGTCATATTTGGCCTTTTTGTCCTATAAAATCCCACAACAAGAACTACTGACCTTACAATGTTTTTATTTAATTATTATATATATTTTCATATAAAAAAATAAAATCACACGTGATAAACGTTTGCCTTTGGGCTTTGTCGCTTTGATGACCTATGCTTCACTTTGCTTTGCTCGACGTTGAAGGGACTGTGCCCTTGTCCTACCAAACCGACCGATCGATCGATGTTGGCAAATGGCTGCTAAACTTTACACAAAACCTAACAATATATATCTCCCAAAAGCTCAACTCTATATTAAACTCAAAGCTAATTCATTATTATCATGTTGGTTTGTGTTTTCTGTTTTGTCTTATATATGTATGTCCGCTATGATCACCCTCTTAATATTTAATTTATCTTTCCAATTAGTCGACTAATCTTGCAAGGGAAAATCCAAGTTTCTTGTTAACTAAATAATATCATTGGATCCTCATTGCCACATATATATATTCTAATAATTAATTTATTTACTCTTTTCATTAATTTGATGAATTTACTAATCTCTTCATTGGTGGGTGATTGAGACAGATAACTTTTTGTGTCTTCTCATAACAATAATGGTTTATCTTTAATTTAAATTTAAAGTTCATTAATCAAGGCTTAAGGAAATTTTTATTCAAGGTTTGGCCAAGTTCATGATTTTTAATATGTGGTAGGTCCCTAGTTTTATCATAGACTTACTAAACTTTTTGATACATATATTCAAATGCATATAATTAACAATTATGGTGATTTCAAAAAAAAATAATTATGGTTTGCCAATTGCTAATTATGGCCCTCATTGATCGATGCAATCAAATGTTAGCCTGATCTAGCATTTGTGCGCGCTTTAAATTTGTTTAATGCCATAGGTTAGTTAGAGTACTATATATATAATTAACATAATATGATATATATAGGCTAAATTACTAGAAAATGATAAGCATTCTTCTTGCTCCATCATTATTTTATTCATTCCAATATATCTTTTATCTTCCTAATTTAGCAGCTAAGTTATATGGCGTTTACTTGTTTCTTTCGACTTTACGTGGAAAGCTAAGCAAGTGGGAGATAAATATGGATGCAAGTGGACGTTGATAGAGACCAAAATTCTAGTAAAAAAATAGGAATTATTGTGACGGGATTTCATTTCTCTTTATAAATCTCAATTAATTATATAAGAAAAACATTAAACTTGCAAGTAATGACAAATTCTGGTATATAGGCATCGGACGAAATCTAAAAACTTTAGTTAAATAAATTACTTATAATTGTATATTAAAGTCGTGAGGTTTATCTTAAAAAATCACTTTAGATGGAGATTGGAAATTTTATCAATAGTACAGATACACATCATCTTACCAATTTCAAAGTTATAATTAAGATCAATTGGAAATTATTTAGAACTAAAATTTTCAAATCAATAATTCCAAAAAGTCATATGTACATGAAAACTCTTTGAAATTTTTAATGACAGTTGATAAAGGAAGATACTACAACTTTCGCCATGTTTGTAACTCTCGCCCATGCATGCATGCAAACACAATCACTATCAAAAGTCAAAACAGCCATCGGATATTTAGTCTGATGGTAGAGTACTAAATTCTTAGTTCCAGCCTATCTAAACCGTAAGGTCTTGGAATCAAGTCTCACGGAATGTGAGTTTGTTTCTTTCTGTGGTAGGTAGTTTATTTAAAGCATAGTTTCTACCTTGAACATAGAGATTTATTTGAATTGTAATTTAATTGGCTTATAGATTAGCGTTTCGGTAATGTAGATAATCATGTAGTGGTGTACGGGTCTTTCTATGCGTTTGTAATCCCAATCTCTTTAAACCAAGAAATGAAAATGATTATTTCCTTAAAAAAAAAATCAAAACAATCTCTTTTTCATCACGTCTTTCATTTTTAACCTCCTTAGCGTAATACTACAAAGCCGATAAGCTCTTCACTCTGTTCAACTCCAAACCACACATTTCCTGTCAGCCTAGTTTCATTCCAAATGACTCCCAATCTTTGAACTTAAAGGGTGACAATATTAATTAAACTTGGAGAATTTAGTTTGGGTTTTGTTTTAATTAATAAATAATTAACATAATTGCTAATTAGATTGAACTGGCCGGTTATCATCATCATATAAAGAGATCAGAAGTACTACTACACACGAATTTCTTCTTTTTGCTTTTTGCTATGATAAATGAGTTACACAAAAAGATGATAATAAGAATATCTGCATGATCTCACACGAATTTCTTCTTTTTGCTTTTTGCTATATGATTAAGCACACAAACAGTTAGTCAAGGGGAAAATGTCAGATATATACTTGTATTTTACCAACCAGATGATAAATGAGTTACACAAAAAGATCATAATAAGAAAATCTGCATGATCTGTCTCACCAGTAAAAATATTGTGAGATAGAAGCCATGGGAAAAGGTCTGAATGAGATCAGAAGTACTATTACACACGAATTTCTTCTTTTGGTGCAAGTTAATTACTTACTACTTAATTAAGCTCGATCGTCCTCATCCATGCATAATATAACAACTAATTCATGATAAGTTCGACATTGATCAGTGTTTTACGAGTACACGTTAAAAATATAAATAAAGTGATTAAGAGATCATGATATACATACTACATGTAGTAAAAATGTCTACATCTTTAACATTATTCTTTGACTGTGATGATGCAAAGTTACAAAATTATAAATATTCCATTTTCCCTTGAAAATCAATGTATTCAATGGATTCATCCCTTTTTTTAATTAACCTTTAGCCATAAATATATGTACTTTGCCAATTATTCAAACTGTGCGGATATTTTTGTCTGATTATGTTCGGAAATTTATATGACATCAATATCTATATATATATATATATATATATATATGGGGTTAAGCTGTCAATCATATTTGTCAATTACTGCAATAAAATTAACCTTTTTAACTCTGTAATTTGTAACGTAAAAAAACTTTTCCTTTTTGCCTTTACTAAATACGGAGCCCTCTGACCAAAAAAAAAAAGACGGAGCCCAAGATTGTTGCCAAAAAAAAAAGACGGAGCCCAAGATAGAAGAATGGGGTGCCGAGACTGAGCCCAATAATCAGATTTATTGAATGTCCTGCCCATTGTTTCTACAAATTATGCCCCTTTCAATAGAGAGATGGGTCAGGCTCTTGATAGGCTTAATCCGCACTTGTTAAAGCTAAACAATACCTAAGCTATTGACTCGAGCCCAGTGGATCTCTGGCTGCACCCAATGTTAACGTTGACAATTGATGTAATTTATGATTAGGTTTATTAGACAATTTGGGAAAAAATTAATTCTTGAACTTTTGAATTGTTGATTGCATATAACTTGTGGAAAAAAGGGATAATTTAGAGGTTTCTTTACAGAAATTGAGACGACTCCGTTAAATCTCATCCAAAAAATACTAATTTATCCATATTTTACAAGTTCAGACATGCGATTGACAAATTTTGAAATTATAAATGATTAATTTATCAATTTCTTACAAGTTCAAAAGCCAAATTGTCCATTAAACCATTATGATTATGAAGCTATAAAATTTTCATTTATTGATCACTATAAGAATTTCTCTCCACCAAAAGGAGAGAATTTTATATGCTTGTGGGACGTTGTAGTCGTAAATAAATGGTATGAAAATCCCCTTTAAATTTATGTTGTCCACATAAATGATAAATGATCACAAAAATGGAGATGGAAGTGGGTGAAATGGTGATGGTGATCTATCATTTTTCTGTTGGCACATCGACGCGTGTTCATTTTGTTTGTCTATAAAAAATAAAATCCATTTCCATTAATGTTTTTGTAAGTATAGCTGAATCACCTTATCAGCTTAAAATGATTGAAAATGAGAGTGCCAAAATTTTAAAACCGTCACTTTGAAGCAACCAACCATTTCCTCCTCTGTTTTTGAAAGAAAAAGCTTGCTTTATTTCCTTATTCATTATCCAGTAGTTTCTTAAAAAGATTTATATATTTTTGAAAAGGCCAAATGTCCAATTTGGGCATAAACTTTCCAAACTTATTCAATTTGAGTGCAAAATTTTAAAGTGCATCAAATTGAGCCTAAACGGTATCAAAATCAACCAATTTGGGCCTAAATTAGACGGTGTTCTGGCTGTGAAATGCATGTGTTGTTACTGTTACTAGCAGCGTGGTGTGACACTAAAAATACTGTTTTTTTTTAAATAATTGAATAAATTTGTTTTTATGTTTTTTAAGGCTCAAGTTGGTCAACTTTTGAAAGGTTTAGATTCAAATTGAGCAATTTTTGAAAGGGTTAGCCTCAAATTGAAGGCTAAAAATTCCAGGTGGATGTGTATTTTCTTTCACTAACGTGTACTAACAACGTGTGGACTTCAATTCCAAAATTCTGTCTAAATTAATCTAAAATGGTTGGTTTTGGAAACGTTTACGCCCAAATTATTACGTTTTAAAGATTTAGACTCAAATTAAACAAGTTGATAAACGTTTAGATCCAAATTGGATATTTGGCCTTTCTGAAAATCTCATCAACAATTTCAATGTCAAATAATTGCATATATGTACATATTAAGTTTTTCATGTTCCTTTGTATAACATTTATATTATATTTAATTCTATATATGAACAATTATAATGCTGTCAATATTTCTAATTCAATAGCAATGAGTGATTAAGTAATTTGCATTTCGATAAGAAGGAGAACACTAGTTCGATCCCCTCTGAAAACACATTTATTAGACTGATTTTAACCTTACACGTTGCCGGCCCGATAGTCTTATGTGCAACGGACTTGTCGATTAAAAAAAAAAGTAGTAATTCAATACTTATACATGAAAGGAGAAAGAATTTTACTTTTTCCAGGAAAAAGAAAAGCTAGAAGAAAATTAGGAAATGTACCATGCCGATGATAAGTAAAGAAAAAATTCCCCTGGAAATTTATCTACTAGTCCTTTTTTTAGTAGAAGGGTCCCACTTAAGGAAAGATAGCATGACGTGTAGACTGAGCAACGCCGTCAATGGGTCCTCTAGGTTTCCGTTCTCTGCCATACACAGCACACCACAAAAAAACACTAACTGTAGGAACCGTACCAAGTGTATCTCTCACTCGCGAGTGTCGTTTGTTTCCATCTCTTTTTCTTTAAAATTACAATTTAAAGTTTCCATTTATTCCTTTTTTGGTTAAAGACTTAAAGTTTCCATTCATTCAGAATCTAATACGATTAATTAGGTGTAACAAAACTACCCCAAGATTTTGGAGCTCACCCAATCATCTTCCTCCTCTCATCCAAGTTCCAACCAAGTCATGGTCTGTTTGGTTTTACAATTTTACTATAGTATTACTAATCTTCTCGAGTTTTGTTAACATCCACATGTAAAATTTTTTAATTTTGTAACAAAAGAAGTAAAATAGAACTTTTTTTTTTATATAAGATGTCGATAAAGTCAGTTAAGCTCTACGAACAGCAACATCAATAGTGTCTTATTCCAACAACCCTGCAAGATATAGAAAGAGAATCTAAATAGATGATTCAAATATTATGAATTAAATTCAACCAAAACACTATTATTATGAATTACTACTAAAATGAAAGTAAGATAAAAGGTTATAGATCATGAATGGAATTTCAATTTACCTATTTATTTATGAATTAACCCAAACATGCCCCATTAATCTTGCACGAATGACGAATCTTATACTGTATACCTAATAAAAACACTCTTACGTCTTATCAAGGCTCCACGTGACCACCAAAGCCCCTTTTTCTTCCCCAGAAACACACTTTACCAACCCCACGCGCTCTAAAAGCAACGGCGTCACACGCTCTCAAAATAGTTGAGGTCTCACTTTCTCCAAGCGGACCAAGCCCCCAAAGCAGCCGTCACCACCACACCTTCTCTTAAAACTACCAACACAAAAAACTAAAGGGAACAAGAGAGAAATGCAGAGCCTCCTTTCACTTTAAATCGCCTCGGAGATCAGACCCGATCGTTCACCGATAATCTGCCTCGATAGTCCGAGATCCCCTGAAGCTACCGGGAAGGTTTTATTAGGGTTTTGCGCCGAGGGAGGGCTTTAAAGGGAATATATTTTACGAGTGTGTTTTTGTATTTTTTGGTTTTCCATGGCTTCGGAGGATGTGAAGACTAGCGAATCCGCGGTTTCGACGATCGTGAATCTGGCAGAGGAAGCGAAACTCGCGAGAGAGGGCGTTAAGGCTCCTAGCTATGCTATTCTTAGCATTTGCAAGTCCCTCGTTGCCGGCGGCGTCGCCGGTGGAGTGTGAGCTCTCTCTCTCTATCTCTTCACTCTAAGGAGTATTTCCTTGGATCAATGAAAAATGTTACTGAGAATATTGAATTAGAAATGAATGAAATTGTATCTTTTATTTAATTCACCATTTTATATGCAGGTCCCGAACTGCTGTAGCTCCCTTGGAACGTTTAAAAATATTACTTCAGGTTCTTTTTTTTTTTTTTGGTTTTAATTTCTTTGCGTTTTCCTTATATTAAGAAATTTTAATTTTTAATATCTGAATTGATTAATCTATTCTGCCATAAAAAATGCAGGTCCAGAATCCACACAATATAAAGTACAATGGAACAATTCAAGGCTTGAAGTACATTTGGAGAACAGAAGGTTTACGAGGACTTTTTAAAGGCAATGGCACTAATTGTGCACGCATTGTTCCTAATTCTGCAGTCAAGTTCTTCAGCTACGAGCAAGCTTCAAAGTATGGTTCCTGAGTACAAATTTCCCTCCTTTTGCATTGCTCCTACCTCACATTTTTAAATTTTGTACTGGAGTACCAATCTTGTGTTTGTCTGTGCTGATTGACCCTTGTTATTGTTTACGACAGGGGAATACTGTATCTGTATCAACAGCAAACCGGCAATGGTATGATCACTATTGTCATTATTAACAGCTATCATCTCATGTATGCATTATTATGATCACATGTAGAATTCAGTTTTGGTTTTAGGTGATTAATGTTTTGCTTGACACCGGGATTATTTGAAAAACTATGACTTGCTTCCTTTACAATAATGGTGGTCTTCACACACAAAGTAGTTAGAGTAATATAAATGCATCCTGTTTTGGATATTTTGTGGAAAATTGTAATTGCTGCTATAAATTATGATGTACAATTGATGGTAGGAAAAACAGGATTCATGGGATAGGAAACCAATTGTCTACACAGGGTTATCATGTCTGTGTTGAAATGCAGTTCCGAATTCAAAACTTGAAAGCTCATCTATAGATTTTCCCCTGTTTTCATCAATTCTGCAGAAGATGCCCAACTCACTCCTCTTTTGCGCCTTGGAGCTGGAGCATGTGCTGGAATAATTGCCATGTCTGCAACTTACCCAATGGACATGGTACGAGGCAGGCTCACTGTACAGGTATTGTCTCTTATACATCATTTTAATTTGTACGTGCATGATGTTTCGTCTGTTGGTTTAATTTATTTCAATATTGTTTTGATGAATCTTCAGAATAGACTAGTTTTCATATATTATAAACGTTTGAAATAACTTTCCGTTCTCTCAATTCATTTGTGTAAGAAAACATGGATGATATTCTATTTCTTCTAAGCAACTATTGATATTATTCTAATCTCAATTCATTTGTATAAAAAAACATGGATAATATTCTATTTCTTCCAAGCAACAATTTATATCATTTCAAGCTACTGTATTTTCTTTCTTTGATATCTAGGCTTGTTGTAGTTTGGATAGATGATCTTTAATTTTTCAACTCTGTTTACTGCAGACAGAGAGCTCTCCTTACCAGTATAGAGGAATGTTCCATGCTCTTTCAACTGTGTTGCGGGAAGAAGGCCCACGGGCATTGTACAAGGGCTGGCTTCCTTCAGTCATTGGAGTTGTGAGTCACTATGTTCTTCAATTTAGAGTTTGACAGTTAAAAGGTTTTTGAGTTTTGTTGCTGTAATGAGAGTATGCCTTATTGATAAAAAATATGGCTTGGAAGAGAGAGAAAACTGTAGAGGGATGATTCATCATTCCTTCTAAGGGACCCGTATAGTTATGAAGTTTCTGCTCCTCTAAATAATAAGCTCTGTCATATTCCTGGGATATATGCACAATGCTTGTATTCCCAGTTTGAGTGGTCAAAAAGTGCTCCCTCATTAAATTTTTGGTGAATTTGTTATCCAACTGGACAAAGATAATGCTCTTTGTTTCTTCTGATTTTGAACTCTTTTGACCTTTGCAGATACCATATGTGGGTCTTAACTTTGCAGTGTATGAATCTCTAAAAGATTGGTTGATCAAAAGTAAAGCCTTTGGATTGGTTGAAGACAATGAGTTGAGTGTGACAACAAGGCTTGCTTGTGGAGCTGCTGCTGGAACTGTTGGCCAGACTGTTGCTTACCCTCTTGATGTGATTCGGCGAAGAATGCAAATGGTAGGTTGGAAGGATGCTGCGGCAGTTGTCACTGGTGATGGGAAGAACAAAGCCGCTCTCGAGTATACTGGCATGATAGATGCATTCAGGAAAACTGTTCGGTATGAGGGCTTCGGAGCATTATACAAGGGTTTGGTCCCTAATTCTGTGAAGGTAAGTCTCTATTGATTGATTGTTCTTCACTTGCAGAGAGTAATGTAGGATTTCCTTATTTTTAAAAAAAATTTGATTGGTAGTCTGAAAATACAATTTAATTTGGATGTGAAATGGGAAATGGCTAATGGCTTAGATACAGGTTGCATGGGAACTTTTTTTCATCTATATCTTCTTTATTTCCTTAAACCATCAGAAAATTGTTGATAATTAGGATTTAGATCTTGTTGAGTTTATGCATGGATGTAGGCAAGATTGAGGTCTCTTTAGAAGCAATATTGATCCTGCAAATCCATATGCTCTAAATAGTTTGCCACATTAGTGATGCGAATGACATTATCATCCATATCAGAATAATCCATCTGTAGAAGTCTTAACATCTCAATGCTTTCTTGGTTTTACATGAAAATTGCTTTACTATAAGTTGTTTTCTAGTCTAGTATTGAAAAGAACTATTGATAACTTGCTATTCTGTTTGATGGTTATTCAATATAATAGATGTTTTGTTGTAGAGTTGACTATATACAAATTAATGTCATCCTTCAATGGTCCAACTTAATGTTGTTTATTCCCTTTCCCTTTTCCAGGTTGTACCTTCAATAGCTATTGCATTCGTTACGTACGAGGTGGTGAAGGACATTTTAGGAGTTGAGATTAGAATATCTGACTGAACTGGGGCCAATTCAACTTGACATTTATTGGATGTGTGCTATTTTTGTAGGCAAGGGGATAGAGAGAGAGGGTAAACCGTAAACTAGGGATGGTTTTAACCTTTTTTTGTCTCTCGATAAAATGAGTTTAGAAACATGTATGAGCCTGTCCATAATTTGTTCTCATGGTTTTCTTATGTTTCCTTGTGAACGCTGTGTCAATAAGGGTGAAGGAACAATGCGAGAAACGCATTTCTCCCTTTGCATAAAAGTTGAGAAGCAGTTTCTAAGCCTTCTCCGCAAAGTATCAATTGTGTTATTTTTGTGGCGTAGTAGACATTTTACTGAATAAGTAGATTGATTGAGAGTTTTCATATCTAGTGAAATTTTAGTTAGCACAAGATAGATGCATGTTCAAGGGTAAAATTCTGGTCATGCCGGCATTCATGTGATGATTGCTATATGTTGAAAAATGAAAATGCATCTAGGCGTGATCCATGTCCGTTATTTACTCCCATTTTCATGAAGCAGTTCTATCCATTTTGGACAAATTAGACAGAAACTGAGAAAAATTGTGTGTTTGACTTTTATACAATACCTTTACAGCGTTTGTCTGATGAGGATGAAGATGTCACTCAGGAGAGATATTTTACAGGCGTAAATACAAAAAACTGATCTTTCATTATTACATGGTAAAAGCCGAATATATTTACATGCTACCGTGCACAAAAATGGAACACTCGCAAAACTTCCAACTCTTTCCTCTGTTCTTTCTATTCGTGAATATCCCCCAATTTACATTTTTCTGCAACGCCTGAGCACAAACCAACAAGACGAGGAAGATAAAATTGTCAGATTCCTAAAACATTTGTATTTCCCAATACAATGAAATTTGTCTCGTCTGAAATTACTTTTACCCTGTTTGTCCTTTTATACATAAAACATAACGTACAAAAAAGGAAAGATAATCTTTCTCACCTGAAATCCTTGGGTGTTGTTTGGGTCCTTTGAATTTGTCGTCTCATGAATTTTACATCGTTAGTTTCCCGTTTCCTAGCATGTAACCTGGGCATGCAGGCCGCCTGGGTTTTTGTAGCTTCCTCATCTTCATAGATTCTCGTCTGTTTCTCAACCACGCATTCCTCGTTGTATATAGAGCGTAGTGAAAGCGCCACTATTAAGAGATTCAAATCAGTTAGAAATGTTGCGTTGGCCTCCGGCAAACCATCGCCGTCACTGTCTTCCACCTTCCCATCATCATCATGATCATCACCTAACACAAACAGCTGATCTTCATGCTTCGCTTCGTTATCAAGTTGTTCCATCTTGTTCTTCTCTCTCCAACCTGCACCGAACCATTCAACACATCATCTTTAATTTTGACATTTCCATGCCCCAAATAGAAATCATCTTTCGTAATTTGACAAATTTGTTAATTGATCAAGAATCAGATCAAACCAGGGCTTGCAAGACCCAGAAAGGGAAAAACTTTACCTGGAATTTACTGCGACCATAGGATTATCAATTGCATCGAAAACCCTATTAAGTAAAACTAACATGTAAATGATTTTTTTCCCTTTTTTATGGGATGTAAAGATTCTTTAACCCACCTGCACTTTTCTTGATATTTACACAAACAGATCAAGAAAAAAAAAAGAAAGTGCAAGCGTTGGCTCATAATCTGGTGAGCCAAATTTCAGCTAATTTAACCTCTCCAAATCAAGCAAGAAAAGCAAGTCAAAATATTTGTAACCCCCTAAATTTGCAGCAGGTTAATTAACGTTGGGCATCAATTTTAGTTAGTTAAAAACAGTTTTACTAAAGATAATAGCCCAGGGACAACTTAAGGCCCAAACCTAATAGCCCATTTTACATTTGACACGTGCCAGAGCCGACACCTAAGGGGCCCACATTCTACGTGGCTCGTTGAGAACTACTCGTTTCTGTGTTCCAGTCCAGACGTGAGATGCCCGACAGCGTCGGCTGACTGCAAAGAACAGTGCCACTGGAGTTGAAGGAAAATTACATAATCACCCTTCAACGGCTTCTTTCTCCGAAAGTTGCAGCAAGATTCCAAGCCCCCGCAAGGTTGTCCGACCAAATATGTTCAAGTCACCCCGACAAGACAATTATGACCGTCTTGAGAATTGATCAAAATCCCTTCATGTGCTCCATATTGTCCGTTCCGTTATCTGTCGTCCCGAGTGGGTCCGTTTACCCATAACTTCTTTATTGGCCTTCGACATTGTCTGGTTTTTCGAAGCCTTTAGTAAGTTTTTGATGTTTTTTACAACTTACAACGCCGGCGAGGAAGGAGACAAGCGATTCAGGCGTTGGATGGCAGATTTGGTAATAATTAAGAAAATGGTGGCCATTTGGTGAGTGACTTTTATTTTTAAACAGAGTATAAATATTTTATTTTAAAGTATCAGATTTTCATGGAGTAAATATCGTGGCTTCACAATCTTCCTCAAATTTGAGACGGCTCTGAGCTAAGCAAAGTTGTTGAAGCAACCAAGCAAGGAAAGAGAAATCTTATTAAGATACGATTTTTTAAAAATTAAAACAATTAAAGAAGTTGGGAAATTCATAGACCGCACAAAAATGTAGCGATTTGGCCATAGGAACTAAATTACAAAGAAAATTACAGTACTTTGGAAAAAAAAATATCTAGAATAATACACCGAAAAGACGTTGCTCTGTTTATGGCCCTGTTTAATGGGTGAGAGGGAATTGAGAAGATATTATTAATAAGTAAGTATATTGTATTATTCTTTTACTCATATATATCCGGAAATATTTTATTAATTTTTTGTTTCCATTTCAGGCAAGTTTTGATACTTTCTTCTGTTCTTTCTGGCTTCTGGCTTCTAAATTGAGGGCAACCGTTAACTGTTGTCGGCTAAAAGTTATTGCATTCTTCCTCGGTCCTTAAATTTTGATGCGTAAGTCATTAATTCTTTTTCAATTTTTAATATTGGCCCCTGATCCACTTGATCATCGTTTCGAATTTGTTGCTGTTCTTTTCCACCTTGATTCTTTTAGAGATACTTTTTTTTTTTAATAATCTGATAAAGCTTGTTTATTTAATTCTCTTAATCATACCAAACAAAAAAAGTTACTCCAGGAATGTAGAAAAATTGATTGAATCGGGTTTTATTTGGCTATAGAGTAATGGAACCGCAAGGGGAAGAAATGGCTGCAAACAGGATAGCTGATGAGTCTGAACTGTTCACAAGAAAAGGCTTCAGTTTTCACTTGAAATCAGAAGGTCGGAATTTGATGGAATCGCCAATAATATATGAATCAGAGAGAAGAAAGTGGGCAGTGAATGATGCCAGTGGGTTTGCACCTCCATGTCCCAGCACTTCTTCAATGAACGAGACTGAAACTGGTGTTATGGTGGAAGAATTGACAGTGGAGAATTATAAGACCTCAAGTTTTAGTTTAGGCAAAAGCTCGAACAACTTAAGGCAGAGCCAGTGGCTAAGACTGTATGGTTTAGAAAGTAGGTCGGAACGCGAGGATTTCGATCCAAACGTTGATGTTGATGCGTTGTTGAGAGCCAGAGAGCAGCTTGCAAGACATTCTTATGAGAAACATAAGAGCAAGGATGTTGAGCAAACTCCAGGAGGAATTGGCTTGCATTTGAAGGCTACAGACAACATGGATATCTCAAACCATACATTATCAGTTGCAGCTAATCGATTGAAAACATCATCTAAGCCTAGCATGTCACAATTGTTTGTAAAGAAAGGTTTGAAAGGAAAGGGAATTATCAGAAAAGATCTAGAAATTGGCACAACTGCTGAGAATGACCAGCCTTGTTCACTTGGGGTTGGAAGGCCTGCTACTGAGCCTTGTGAGAATGGTGTTAGTTTGAGAGAATGGCTAAAACCGGGCAGTTGTAAAGAAGATAAAGGTGAAAGGCTGCTTATATTCAAGCAGATTGTGGAGTTGGTGGATTCTGCACATTCTCAAGGAGTTGTCTTGCAAGACTTAAGACCATCCTGTTTCTATCTATTGCCATCAAATAGAATTAAGTATACCGGTTTATCTGCCAAGATAGGAGTAGAGTCTGGTTTAAATAACAATTTCAGGAGGAAAAGGTCCCTGGAACAAGGTATGGATGTTGCCAATTGTAGTTTAGGTGCAAAGCAGCCAAAGCTCAATGATAACATGCATTCTCTTGGATACCATACAGAGTTTTCGTTTCCTCGTGGCTCAAGGGCTGAGATGGGACATAAGATTGGTTTTCACACATCTCTTAAGCAAGACTCTAACTATTATCTGAACCACCCTCCAAGTTTCCGCCACACTACTGCTTCTGTGACAAATTCTGTTTCTGCTGCTATACACTTGGAAGAGAAGTGGTATGCTTGCCCAGAGGAGCTCAATGGGAGAAGCTGCACATTTTCATCAAATATATATAGCCTTGGGGTTTTTCTTTTTGAGGTGAGGCATTTTATTAGTATTTCATAGCTGTTAGTGTTTTCGAATCGAATTCTTCATTTATTCATATCTTTTAGTCTTTGAAGAGGTCTTTAGTTTCAGTGGAGTCAATAGAAAGTCTATCCATCAACTAATATGGGCTGTTTCTTTCAGTTGCTATGTTGTTTTGAATCATTGGAGCTGCATTCTGCAATAATGTTGAATTTAGGGCAACGGATTCTCCCACCAAATTTCCTTTCAGAAAATCCAAAGGAAGCTGGATTTTGTCTTTGGCTTCTTCATCCTGAACCTTTATCTCGTCCGACTACTAGGTATTCATGGAAAGTTTTACTATTTGCCATCATCTGCAATAACTATTGGCTAGCATTGTTGCTTACTTAAAAATTGGTAATTAAAAGCCTTCCACATATGTGAACATTTTGTTGGTCAATAAATTGATGTCGTTAGCCATCACAATTTCAAGTGCTTGTACTTCATTTTGTTGGTATGCACTATGTAGGTTCTGCTTGTTTTAGTCCATTAAGTACATTTAAATTCTGTACAAAACAGGGAAATCTTGCAGTCTGATTTATTTTGTGGAAGCCAAGAATTGTTTTGTGGGAACAGTCTATCAGAATCTCCTGATGTTGATATAGCTGAATCAGAGATATTAGTTGATTTCCTGATTAAATTAGAAGAACAAAAGCAGAAGCGTGCCTCCAAACTGATTGAAGAAATCAGGTTCTTAGAAGAAGATATAAAGGAGGCTGAGAAAAGGCACTTATTAAAGATATCTTCAGTTTCCCCTCAGATAGACAATAAACTTCCTGATGCAGGAAAAAGGTCGTTGCATTTTGAAGGCCCTGGAACTTCAGTTGCTCATAATAGATCGAATTTGAAGTCAGATGTCAGTGACAGATGGTTATCTAAAAATATTAGCCAGCTCGAGCATGCCTACTTCTCCATGAGATCCCAAGTCCATTCTTCACAAACTGCTGCTTCTGCGCGCTCTGACCTAAAATTGATGAAGAACGGAAACAGGTTCCCTGAGTCGCAAATTGGAAATGGCGATCTGAGAATGAATCAGAAATCATTGGATCCCCTTGGTGACTTTTTTGAAGGTTTGTGCAAGTTTGCTTGCCATAGCAAGTTTGAAGTGTGCGGAACAGTAAAAAATGTGGACCTTCTAAACTCTGCAAATGTGATATGCACTCTTAGTTTTGACCGTGATGAGGATTATATAGCTACAGCTGGAATATCAAAGAAAATCAAGATTTTTGAGTTTGATGCATTTATGAATGACTCTATTGATATCCACTATCCTGTGGTTGAGATGTCAAACAAGTCAACGCTCAGCTGTCTTTGTTGGAACAACTATATCAAGAATTATTTGGCTTCAACTGATTATGATGGTGTTGTCCAGGTAAATACCCAGTTCTCCTTGAAAGATAACTTGATGTGAGTGTAAGTAAATTGAAGTATGTAGTGCTATCTTAGTCCTATTGTAGCTGGGTGGTAATTCCCTTTTCTTCTTTCACTAATTTGATATTATTGCAAATGCAATTCACTGTGGTGTTAGGTTTCCAGTTCATCTAACCTTACGACTACCTATAATGAAGATGTGTTGCTTTATTTAGTGTTTTATGATTCTTCAAGGTTTTTATGAACTTTCTTGTCCTCAACTCCATATATAAAACATTGATAATATGCTATCTTATGGGCTCAGACTTGGGATGCTGGAACTGGTCAAGGATTCTGTCAATACACTGAACACCAAAGGAGGGCATGGTCTGTTGACTTTTCTCAAGCTGACCCAACAAAATTTGCCAGTGGAAGTGATGATTGCTCTGTGAAGCTTTGGAGCATCAATGAGGTATGGTTTCTTCTGCCTCGCTTGTCACTTAGCATGTAGAGATTTGGTGTTTTCACCAAAAGCAGGTGCCGGAAGAAGACATGCTTGCACCTGCATTGCATATACATAGTAGTATGTACTACATGAAAATTACATTCTGAGAGTCACTTTTCTCTTGTTCTTGGACAATTCCAACCCCCTGACTTTTCATTTGAATATGAGATAGTTCTAAAATGTACAGTTCACAACTTTCCCAATTAAAAGTTTTTGACAGAGAAACTTGAATGAAACTATTGCAGCGAAGTTCTGTTGGCACCATAAGGAGCCCTGCAAATGTATGTTGTGTTCAGTTCTCTACCTTCTCTCCTCATTTGTTGGCATTTGGATCTGCCGACTACAAGGTGTATTGTTATGATCTCAGGCATGCGAGATTCCCTTTGTGTACATTAGCTGCCCATGAAAAAACTGTTAGTTATGTGAAATTCTTGGATTCCAAAACCCTGCTTTCTGCATCCACCGACAACACCTTGAAATCATGGGATCTCAATAAAACCAGCCCAGATGCATCGTCCACCAATGCTTGTGACTTAACCTTTCGTGGTCATAAAAATGAGAAGGTTGGCTACTTCCTCACATCCCCTTGAATCTTTCAAGAATCTAATGTATTTTTTTTTATCACTAACCCTTTGTTTTTTGGTTTATCAGAACTTTGTGGGTTTATCTGTTTTGGATGGATATATAGCATGTGGTTCAGAAACTAATGAGGTAAATACGTTTGTGGGTTTTCTTAGTTCTTATTTTAGATGAATGTTGAACATGCATTGTTTTCCTGCATAGATACCTGACGCAAGAGCTCCAATCTCCCTTTTGTAGGTTTTTTGCTATTATAGATCTCTGCCAATGCCAATCACTTCCTATAAGTTTGGTTCTGTCGATCCTGTTTCTGGACATCAATACTCTGATGACAGTGGACAGTTTGTTTCCGGTGTTTGTTGGAGACAAAAGTCAAAGATGCTTGTGACTGCCAGCTCAACTGGGGGTATGAAACTACTGAAACTGGTGTAATGAGAAGCATATTATGCTGGGTAATATATTATTAGCCTCCCTGATCTAAGAATAGATTATATGAATGTGAAAGAATGATTTGAAAGCAGAAAGTTGTCAAGGCCAAAGGGTGAAAATGAGGGCCGAATTTTCATGCAGCCTCCATGTAAGGAGTCTCCGAGTCTGCCTTCGATGGAGTGGGCCTATGCATTGCCACTCCTGCAATGTGCAATGAATGACTTCTGGTTTCTGCTAAAACT
The DNA here is from genome assembly GCA_001974825.2 of Corchorus olitorius. Taxonomy (NCBI): domain Eukaryota; kingdom Viridiplantae; phylum Streptophyta; class Magnoliopsida; order Malvales; family Malvaceae; genus Corchorus; species Corchorus olitorius. The sequence goes on from AWUE01012664.1 coordinate 33,123, forward strand.
GCAAGGGCAGTTTGAGTATGGCATCTTTCTTATGAGAGAATTCGAATTGGAAACTAATAAGACATGTCCATGATCGTTGCAAAATCAGGCACCAGACCGACCATCAAAATTGGAGGTTATTCACTCCATGATCTCCACAGCCTCTTGTTGACAAGTTAATAACAGAGGCCATGTCGCGATTGAGGACAATATTGAATGTTGATGGAGTTGCATCAAGAACTTTCTCAGGTTGCAATAGTACTGCTTGAATTAAAAGATGCTGATAAGGTAGTGGAGGAAGGAGGCGACATCCAAGAATCTCATATTTTAGAAATATTCAAGTTGAGATGTGAGTGTTTCTCAAGAGGCATATGTAGCTATCAGTTTCTGGGAAAGGTAATTTGATGAGAATTTTGTCCCTTTCTGATCAAAAATAGTTATCTGAAATACCTGTAAATATGACCATTATGTATATATTTATGGTCTATACTATTTTTGTGGGTGCCCTTAGACAGAAATCATACAGCTCATTTTTGTACTTAATGGCAGTCTTAGGATTTGAATATTTCACTTTTATGGTCCCCTCTGCTATGAATGAAATCAATCAAGCCTTTGCTTGTATTAAAACAGGAATGACTTGCTTTTGCTGAAGTTGTAGAAAAGGATGCTTTATATTTCATACATGGAAGATGCTTTATAGCAAAAGATGCTTTTTATATTGTTCAGCGCGAATGCTACGTATATATATACAATGTAAGGAGTCCGCCATTGCAGGCAAAAATGGTCCTGCCTTGGCAGAATATCTGGGAATCTCAATAAAGTCTCAGCAATCAACGATTTGGCATTGGCTGTATCAATCCTATCCCTTGTCACTCAAGTTTCATCTTCAGCTAGAGGCGTGCTTTTCGTGAGAATTGATCTGGGAAAGCATTCCATCTCCGAAAGCTAGATCATCAAGCTTTCTTTCTGTGTATAAGCAGCCAACCCGGTGAAGGCTAGGAGAGCTCAGAATCTGAGACATGACCGGATGCTGTCCTCCGTAATCTTGGACTCGTTAGAAGTAGATGGGCTTCTGAATTCATTCTTAAACTGCGCCCACAACGCAGTTGAGGGGGTTTCTGTGCTCTTCCTTTTGGTGTTACTGTTAAAAGACAGATTATTAGCAGTTGAGCATAGTGGTGAAGGAAATTTGCAGAAAAGAGTAGGTGATATTTTTCTTTTCAAAATTTAAGCTTTTATTACTTGCTTATGTTAATGAATGATGGGTTGGTTCTACAAAAACTTGATATTGCATTATGATCGAAATGTCTAAAACAGGGGAAATGCAGGGGGAGTTTATATTTTGAGTAAAAACCATGCAATTAAATGAAAAATAACTTGACAATTCGTGCAATGTAGAAACATGAAACTCAAAATGAATGACATATATTACCTGGATGTTTTGCTCTAATATCTGGGGATAATTTCTTCAATGTTGAAAGCCGCCTGGGGACTGCTTCAGGCGAAGGTAAGGATCTTCTTTCAGTTGATGATGACAATTGGTCATCGGTACTATTTACATTTTCATCGCCACTAACTGAAGTTCTGTCACTTTCTGATTCCGAAGTTTCTTTGAGAGTACTAGAACCCAGTTTCTCTTTTTCCAATACTCTATAAGCAAACATCTGGAAAGGGATTTGTGACATTGGCAAAGGATTCGAAGCTTCCCAAGTTGGAAATTTCCTTTGAAGCCTTGAGTCAATATCACAGTAATCCACAATTGGCATTGGCAATTCTGACTGGTTGTTGTAATCAGGGTTCATCAGAAGGGACCGTTTTACATACCGAAGAATTCTGCAGATGGATACGAAGCTAGGCCGTAGATTTGGATCAGCATGCCAACATTTCTTGGTTAGATTCGTTACACACTTTGGTGACTGAAAAGGGAACAATGGCCTTTCCCCTGCCCTAATGTTTCTGCTCATTTTGTCCCCTTGAAGATGGCTATCTTCAAATGGGACTTTTCCTGTTAGAAGCTGAAAGCAAATCATACCAAAACTGTAGACATCAGCTTTTTCTGTGTACTTTGAATTTTCTTTACTTCCTGTCTGTTCTTGCTCTTCTAGAACTTCAGGAGCATGCCAGATGAATTGCAGGGTTTCATTCTGGTTGTTGTGGTTGGATAGATTGTTCTTTTGTGGTGTTTTAACAATGGAAGATAACCCAAATCCTGAAACCTTTGCTTGCATATACCCTTCAGTAGATATTACTCTTGACTTAATATGAATGTTGGATGGATTTAAATCACCATGGTAGATTTTATTTGAGTGCAGATATTCCATTCCCCTCGCTATCTGAAGCATTAGGTCAACAGAAACCGGAAGCGAAAATGGAAATCTCTTTCTTGGGCCAGAATTCTCCTTTATGTAGTTGCAGAGGCTTTTATTCATTAGTTCCATGACCAAGTGACATTCCTTTTTTTCTTCATCGGTAAATCCACAAAGGAAAGGCATTATGTTAGGGTGGGAAAGAGATAATAAAGAAGAAATATCAGGAGCTGCTGCTTCCACATCTCCAAAAAAGTGTCTCAAAGCAAAGCTTTCCCCTAACCAGTAGACTTCTTTATATTGACTTCCATTTCCAAGTCGCCTTCTAACTTGATAATCCTTGGAACCAAGTAGGATTGAACTCGGTAAGAGTTTCCCATTCAATGGCTCTGAGCTATCTAAGTTTCTCAGAAGCAAATCTGCAAGTTTTCGCTCCTGTTTTCTTGAACCTAAGCTTTTCTTCTCCAGGATTTTGTTTAGAAGGATCCATCTATCTTCTTTCCAAACGGTTTCAACCCTATTGGAGAAATCTTGTGTAACAAGGTACTGTTTCCCAAATTTCCACTGGAAAACTTGAGGATCAATCCATTCTTTATGGTACTTATTCCTATAAACCCGTTTTTTCTTTTGCATTTCATCTGGTTCCCAACCTGACAATTCTGCTGCTGTTTCAATGGCTTCGATGATAACCGGGATACAGGCAAACAGGTTATGGATATGCAACTCAACGCAATCTGAATTCTGATACAGAGTAATCGCTTTAGCCCACCAGTCTTTGGAATCCAAGCTTTGCCGAATATAAGCTTCTCCTTCTTTGAAAACCCTGAGGAGCTCTTTTAATGGCATTTCAAGAACTTTCCATTTGATGTTCCTTTCTTCAAATTTGAGATTCTCTCTTATTTCATCGGCTATCGATTTGTATGCAAAAGTAAACAAATCGTGTAATAAAATGCATTGCCTCTGGTTGATTTGGATGTTGTCACGAAACACCATTAAAGCATTCAAACTTCCTAGAACCTCCCCTGTCTCTCGAAATTGCTCCATTTCTGTGCAAAAATGGCAGGATTAATTAATCTCTATCAAAATGGTTTATATATGTCAAATCAACGAACTAAAAGGAAGCATCAAATAAAACATATATATGTAAGATTAAACATGGAATTATGTTGCTTACCAGACAAAAACAGGACAGAAATGAGAAATATGCTTCCTTTAAGATCGAGGAAAGTAATTTATATCCCTGAACAAGATCATACAGTTTCTTCCCAATACCAAAAGAACTGAAGAATTGAGCTTTCTTTAGAAGTGGCAGGTAATGTGTGCTTATCCACACAAGTTGTTTACCAAAACTAATAACCAGAAGTGAAATTATCAATTATGCAAATTAGAACACTAAATTAATCCAATTTGTAAAACGTAATGGATGTTAAAAGAACAGAAAAAAAACTGGGAAATTCGAGCAAAGGGACGAAAAAAGTGAATTTTTTTAACTCATTGAGAACGAAAAGAAGATTTGTGTTAAATTTAGTACACTAGTTTTTGTTTTGTCCGGGAAAATTGTGTGATTGTAACCAAAGTTGTTCGAGACAAAGCAACTAACAATACCCAACACTTGTCAGCTTTCAGACATGGTGTTCCCGCCAGTTTCGTTGCTCTTGATTTAGATTGCAGTTATTTACCACTAAATCCCTAACTACGTAAGCAGTTAAGATAATCTTATGGAGTATATAAAATTCCTTATCCTAGTTACAATTGGGCCTTTCAACTGGCCCAAACTGAGCTGCGGCGAACTTCCAGTTGGCCCAGTCAAAGGAAAAGACGAAAAACCGTGCGGCTTAAAGCCTTACGCACACGCAAGAGCAAGAAACGACGACGTTTGAATTTTGTCAGTGGCTGAGTGCTCAACGGTGGACGTTGCTTCTCTCTCTGTTGCTTCTCTCTCTCCGACTCTGTACTCAACTCATCGCTCTCTCTCAACGACTGACAATGCTTCTGCTTCACTTCGCCGATTACAAGAAATGAAAATGAAGTGGTACTTCGTAGCTACTCTCCTCACTGTTCTCACCAGTTCTCAGGTCAGTTTCACATTTTTACCCCCCAAATCCCTAATTCCCATTCGTTTTTGCATTTCGCACTCCAAACAAAATTTTCCGGACTCTTCTTCAATGGATCTAAGAAAGATTGGACTGTTTGGCATTGACAGGGGATATTAACAACTCTCTCACAAAGCAATGGAAAATATAAATACGATTACGCCACCGTTCCTTTCCTTGCTGAGGTTTTCAAGGTACTCTTCCAAAACTTTCTTGATTTAGATCCAAGTATGGTGAAATTTGTTAAATGTTTGTATAATTTTTCTTTGTTTTGATTGTTACAGCTTATTGTATCGAGTGTTTTTCTATGGAGAGAGTTTAAGAAATCTCCTCCTCCGAAAATGACAACTGATTGGAAGAGCGTTCGTTTGTTCCCTATTCCTTCTGTCATTTACTTGATCCATAATAATGTCCAATTTGCTACTCTTATGTATGTTGATACATCAACGTATCAGATAATGGGAAATTTGAAGATTGTCACTACTGCAATTTTGTTCAGGTGTGACTCTTAGTTTATGTACATTGAAACTTTTCAGTGTTTTAACTCTGTTTATGAGTATCTAACTGTATTCGATTTCTTTGTTTGTGATGCTGTTCTTTCGTGATTTAGGTTGTTTCTTAGTAAGAAGCTTTCTAATCTACAATGGATGGCCATTGTTTTATTGGCTGTTGGAACAACTACGAGTCAGGTACTGGAAATTGCGAACCTTTTTTTTTGCTAGAGAAATTGGGAACTTAATTATATGTTTTCGAGACCTGGACCTGATATTTAAGTTTTCCTTGCATGTTGGAAGTGTATATTGCTTTAATAGATTTAGTTGAAACTAGGAAACTTAAAGAAAGGGCAAAAAAGGGTTGGGAGGAGTAGAAGGAAAGGCAAGAAGAGCAACAGCTTAGTGGAGAATGGAACATCTCTTTATAGGGTGCTCTTATATCTTATTTTGACTAAATGTGCCCTGCTTTTACAGCAGTCTATTTCCTAGCAAGAACTGAAATTACTTGTTTCCTTTTGGTAGAATCTCTAATCTGTTAAATATTTTGTGACATATATCCTGACCTTCACTAAATTTAATGAAGTAAATATTGCTTCCACAATTTGAAGTGTACTTCTTACTTTTCATTAAGGTTAAAGGATGTGGAGAGGCTTCATGTGACTCCCTCTTCTCAGCTCCAATTCAAGGATACATGTTAGGAATTTTGTCTGCTTGTCTTTCAGCATTGGCTGGTGTTTATACAGAGTTCTTGATGAAGAAGAATAATGACAGTTTATATTGGCAAAATGTACAGTTGTACACGTAGGTATCTCTTTCTTTTTGCAAATTGTTCATTGTCATGTTAAGTTAAGGAATATGTTACTGTGAGTAGAGAATAGTATGTTTACCAGCTCAAGCTGTTAAAAAGAATAATATTAACACCATCATCCGTTGATTATTCTGATTTGGAACTTCTTTCAGGTTTGGTGCAATATTCAATATGGCACGACTTTTATTGGATGATTTTAGAGGTGGATTTGAGAAAGGACCCTGGTGGCAGCGTCTGTTTGATGGGTACACTGTTACAACCTGGATGGTTGTATTAAATCTAGGTTCTACTGGACTATTGGTTTCATGGTTAATGAAGTACGCGGACAATATAGTCAAGGTATCTTCTTTTTAACTATTCTTTGATTGTGTCTGTGGCCATCTCTGCTAATGTGGTTGAATATCACTTCTTCTTAGAATTTTTGGTTTTATATTTGAATTTTGGACCTGGCTACTAAATTTGCTTAATTGCTATGTGATTTTATGAAATTGTGGATGGAATTCATCCATTCTTTCAAGTTCTTTTAACAACCACTTATTTTTACTCATCTTAGGTGTATTCTACATCGATGGCCATGTTATTAACGATGGTTTTATCTGTGTTCCTCTTCAATTTCAAGCCAACAGTTCAGGTAGGCTTCCTTGCTTTGACTGAAGTAGATATCCAGGCCTTGATTTGGTATCCAAGTTTGCTATTGTAGTATAGTTACTATAGTATTCTGACCTTGTTGGTTATAAATGTATGCTCTATATACTTTCATGATTAATGAAATTGCTCACCCGCTAGCACATATACAATCCACAGTACTTTTATTGGTTTGTTGGTGATTTATGGGTTATTCTCTCTGTTTTAACTTTTAATCAAATTATGTGAATATAGTTCTTGGAACATACAGAAACTTATCTAGGTCTTCACCAGCACTCATGCTACAAATTATATGGCAATTGCCTAACTTTGATCACTTATTTTCTTTTCTTGGCAATCTTGCAGCTTTTCTTGGGAATTATTGTTTGCATGATGTCACTGCATATGTACTTTGCCCCTCCACATATGCTTGTAGACTTGCCGTCAGCAGTTAGATCAGATCCGGAGAGTCTTGTCAATGTTCCAGTTGATCGTAAAACAGATTCGTGAAGATCAGCATTGTTTTTGAAGTATGTCATTCTTTTAGAATTCTCCTGTAAAAGCAAATTAAATTTATTAAAATTTCATCTCTTGCCTCGTGAAATCCATCAAGTAGGTATTTATTACAATGTTTACAGCTGAACATATCACACTGAAAGATATTACTACTAACAAGGTCAAGTGGCCGTGGTTGTTGACATGGTACTCATTAAGTCATTTGAATTTTGAGAGAAATTGGTTTGTAGAAAAGTCATTCAAATGAAGATTGATTCTCTTTCATTAAGTTATTTGAATTTGAGAGAGATTGGTTTGTAGAAAAATTTATTCAAATGAAGATTGATATTCTCTTTGTTTTATGGGGTAAACATCCTTTCCATGACTAGACGTCCACAGTGGAAGAGATTAGAAGTAAAGTTGGCCTTGAAATAATTATGCATCAATATCTTGTTATGGATCTTGACTTGAGCCTTTGGCCTATATTGTTTTATTAGTGAAACAACCGACAGCTACTATACAAATTCAAACCACCATAAGTGGTTGATATTTTTCGTGTTGCAAGCTTTTGTTCATAACCAGTTATTTTAGCTGCAGCTCTGTTCACAACACAGTGACCGGTGGCCGCCACAATGAATCATTTCAAGCAGGTAGGTAATGAATGCTGCTGTTTAATTGGTGGGGCAAATGCCTGCGATGTCTGTTAATAATAGAATTAACGTGTGGACTAGAAAGAATTGGAGGAAAGTCACTTGAAGGTTTGCATTGAATAGCCTTGAGCGAAAAGGAAATAAATTATTCAGAAATAAACCTTAACACATTAGTTGAATAATCAATATATATAATTATAAAGGTGATCAATCACTTTCAAGCAAATTTATAGTAAATTTTCATTAGGGTGCATTTTGCAGAATCAGGAATCTACTCGCTGAACCAACAAGGCTGAAGAAAGTTTGATGAGCTTTAGTTAGCTTTTCTCGCTACTTCCAGAAGAATCCCGTAAACTTCCATTAATGCGACTTAGCAACTCTCAACTACCAAAAAATCGTAGCACAGTTGCTGATTAATTATATTCGATCTCATACCATAATTAAGTGAGCAATTCGAATATTCACTCTTTGTGCTAATAAGAAAAGAGTTGTTTAAAAGTGGTTTGGTTGCGTCATTAGATGATTAATTATTATTTCAAGTAAGCTTTACTATATGGGTCGGTTAGAAACCACATTGACATCAAGTATTTAGGAAGGTAATTCATAATTAACGAGTATTCCTGCAAGCTTCAACATCAAAGTTTTAGGCAAATTTCAAACTTTCACGAAACCAAGCTGAAAATGAAGGAAAATTTTGAAAAAAAAAATCTAAACCAAATGTAGCTCCAATAATGCTGCATTGCTCTGCTGCCAATATGTCCAAAGACCCAAGGCAAGGCTTTGGTGAAGCCAGAACCAATATGTCCAAAGACCCAAGGCAAGGCTTTGGTGAAGCCAGAACCAAGGATATCGGCGGACCCTACTTAACTATACAAGCCAGCAGGTCTGGCAAATTGCTGGCCTGCTGGGGCACCAAAACCGAATTATTATTGTTGCTATCATTATTAATTTTATCATCTAAAAAAAAATTTATGAATTTTATAGACATGGTGAAATGCCAACCATCTCATAAATATGAAAAGCTTTGTTTTCTCAGTTATGTCAATTTGTTTGAAATAATATTATTACATCAACCTCAACAATGCTAGCTCCATTACTTTTTTTTCCCCACCCTCTCTCTCCTATTGAGTCCTCTATAAAAAGGGCCACAAGCAAAGTTGCTTCAATAACCTAACCAAACCATAGCTTCGCCCAGAAATATGAGTATGGAATCAGTAGCGAGGCTAGGCAACGGGCCAAATGGTGAGGTGCAGGCCAGGAACTGGTGCGGCCACTTCCAGATGCCGCTGCACTATCCAAGGTACACCAAAGCTGACTACGATGCCATGCCCGAGTGGAAGATTGATTGTCTCCTTAAAGAATATGGGCTTCCCATTTCGGGAGATGTTGAGCAGAAGAGGAAGTTTGCCATGGGAGCTTTTCTCTGGCCTCGTTAATATATATATATATATATATATATATATATATATCCTTCCTTTCTTTCTTCCCAATCCCCCTGTTTTTTATAATGTTGCAAAACTACATATGCTGCAGTCCCCTGTTTTTTTTTCTTGGTATGTTTTTGTTAGTTCCTTCATGTTTGATCTTGGTTTAGCCCCATCATTTACATGAAAACTAAGAACTTGTAACATGATCAAACCGAGAGGAAATTTCAGAAGCATTTACTATTTACAGGAAAATGACAAGGGCTGGCTTGATGGTGTTATGATCATCTTCTTCTACTCTGAATAGATTTGGTAATTGGAGCTATGTAACTAACTAATAATATTGTAACATAGTAATAAATCTTAATTAGTTTCTTCTTGTTTTCATTTATACTTGAATCCTTTTCTTTCTCAACATTTTAATTTCCAGTATTTCTTGATCAATTTTTGAGAGGAGGAATGGGTTGATCAGTAGAAAATTGAAATGTTACCCTGCGTAAGAGTGAAGAAAAGAGATCGTTAATAAAAATGGGGTTAGATCAAAGCCCTGTTTGCCGCTTTGACATGCCTATTTCAAAGACCTAATAAAAGTTTGATTACTTGCTAGTCGAAGAAACGTCATTCAAATTCTATTTAGAAATTTTCCTCCCATTCATTGTACTTATTTTCTAGTCAGAATCTTCTTGGGTATTATTCATACATTATAAACTTGAAATATATATAGTGGCCAAAAAAAAAAAAAACCTTGAAATATATATATATATATATATATTAGATTATATATGGATTTGAAATATTAATAGGAAAATATAGAAGAGTTTATAAGTTTGTTATTACGAGTGAAAATCTCTTGTAACATTTCTGCAGATGATCAAAGTAGGAATCCTACTTTAATATAGGTATCCATGGATATATCGAACGGATATATCGACGGGTATACCGACGGATATATCGAAGTATCGATGAAATTCAAAAATAAGTGGTTCAAATGCACTAAAACGACGGATATTATAATAAACATTTGAATTTTACCTTGAAATTTTGACCAATTCTTATTTACATATTTCCACAAATTTTAGAATCAAGATATGATAAATAGAGTATATGTAGACATTATTTCTTATTTCTTTTAATATTTTTTACTGTGAAAAGCATATATAATATGTATAAATCAAATATATTAATTTAATCAAATATGATGGTTACCATTAAATCACGTCATTAAATGCATAAGTTGAGATAATTTTTTTTTCTGAAGCAATAAAGTACTAGATCATATTTATAAGTGCTTTATTTCATATTATTTTTGTCAGAAAACACAATCCAAAGCAGAAACACAACCTCAGTACCACATTGAATTTCTTGGAGGCTCAAAATCACCGCTACCGTAGTTACCACTGCTATAGCTTCTACTAGGCATGGATGTATCATCTCCCCCCGGGGGCGGTAATCCAGTTAAAATATTCAAGCCATTACATATAAGGTTTATAAACCACCATATAATTGTGCATATATTCCAAATATGCCTCTCGACTAATACTTGCTAGTCATCCAATAGGGGGGCACTCACCTGAAACGGCGTGCGCGTCTGGCTGTTGCACTGGATGCTCATTATAAGTCTGTTGTTCAAGTGGATACTCTGGATATATGTTAGATGAAACCGATGATTCAAACTCATCTGCTCCAGATCTAGTACCATAACTAGAATTTGATTCAAAATGCCCTCCATATCCAAATGAACTAGAAGCAGTCGTTAAGCTCATTGAGCTAAACTCATCAGTGAGTTCACGCATTGCTCTTCTCCCTTTTCTATTTTTGGCCCCATGCCCAGCTTTGCGAGATCCATGATCTTCATTTTGTGTTGCATGTGTGAAATCTGCCTCACATGGAAAAGGACTGTATGGTACATAATCACTCCCATAATTGTCACCATACATGCTTGCATCTTCTGCTCCACTTTGTCCATCCCCACCTTGAGTACATGTTGTTGTAGTTCTTCCTTCATTTCCCCCATCATCATCATCATCATCACATCATCATCACATCATCATCACATCGGGAATATTACTATTCAATAAATGACCAAAAGCCAATCGAATCAAATTGTATTATATTATACCGGTCTATCTCAAACCGAATCACTTAAACGAAACAATTCTTTGTATTACTAGTACCACAGTTTTGTAGAAATGACTCCAATTGCTAATATTTATGAAAAAATGAAATAATTAATCGAAATGTCGCTTATATTTTGAATCATAGATGTAAAAACGAAAAAAAAAATATTTAATTTAATATGGATATTTACGGATATTTACGGATATATTGAGAATATATCGAGATATCGATAAATATCGACGGATACACGGATATATGACAGATATCCCGTGACCTTAAAATTTTTACGGATATTTATATCGAGGGGTATAGATATCGGATATATCGACGGATATATCGAGGTATCGACGGATATTTAATTCTATGAGTAGGATTTATACACCAGATTCTGGTCATTAATAAGCTGAGAAGGAAAGGTTAAAAAAAAAAGAAAAGAAAAAAAGGGAAGAAAATACAACATTTCGACCCAATAAAATGTGTACAAGACTGATATAATAAATAACCCAAACAAGGCCCAAACTCCAGCTTCATCTTATGAAAAGAGATGTGAAAATTCACCTCATAAGCCCAATATGCTCCCCTCCATCTCCTTCATCTATCTATTTAGTCAAAAAACCTAAAACTATAAAAAAAAAAAATCCATGGAAAATCCCAGCATTTCCCCTGGCTTAACTCAAACAAATCCCGCGCATTTCTCCTGTTTTCGAAATATCGATCAATTTTGGTGGAGAAAATCAGAAAATTGAAACCCTAGTTTTTTCAATGGAAGTTGATGAGAAAAAGGAGCGATTTCGAGAAAGAATAAGAAGAATACCACGACGAGGACGATTCACTTTCCGAGCTCTTCAGAGATCGCTTCCGACCTTCTGCCATTTCCATCGCCGAAACTGAAGGTACATTTTACCCCCAAATGTTATCTCTCCCACTAGTGGCGTAGCTAGAAAGAAGAGTTAGTGGAGTCACAAACCAATTTGAACGAGTTTAAAGTGGTTTCGGATCTTAGACGACTTTTGAAGATAAGTCGGCTGGAAAACCTATTTTGGGAAGGGAAATAAAAACGAGGGGGAGTTGCACGGATCTTAGACGACTTTTGAAGATGGGTTGGTTGGAAAACCTATTTTGGGAAGGGAAATGAAAACGAGGGGGAGTTGCATAACGAATGCTTTTGTTTGGACAAAGTGAGGAGAGTGGAAATATAGTAAGCTCATCTCTACCTATATAAGTTTATCACTATTTATAAATAATGTAGGTGACGAATGAGATCGCATTATATGAATGGCCTAAATCATATCACGTGTATGAGAATTGAAAGATTTGGAGAAGGACCTTAGTTGTTAGCTAAACTGGTGAGTGCACTGTGCCTGAACCGTGAAGTCATGGGTTCAAATCTCACGGAATGTGAGTTTCGTATATTTATTTGTTAGATAGTTTGTTAAGTAGGTTATTTAAGGTAATTTCTTAGTTTGAGTTGGATTCTCATTTAAATGTTTGGGCATATATTGAGATTTATTGCGATTGTAATGAAAATTCATTTGTACCACTAAAAAAAAGATTCGAAGAAGGGTCAATACACTATAAGTATTTCGTTAATTTGTACCATGAGAAAAAATAAATACTGAAAATGAAATAATTTGTAAAATTTGTGAAAAAGGATGTTGCATTTACCATTTTAAATTTTCTAAATAATACCTACTAAGTGAAAAAATTATTTCTCAAAATATCTTTATAAATTATTAAAATAATTTTTGAATTATCAAAATAAAATTCATAGAAAGTTATATGTAATTTTGAGAAATATAAAAATATATTTATATTTCGTTTGATTTAATTTTAATATATATTATATATAAGGTAAATAATTAAGATGTATTTTCATAAATTTCACAAGGTGTGATTTTTTTGAGTAATTACTTTTTTCTTATATAGTTTAATTAATAAATATTTCTAATATACCACTCCCTTTTCAAATGTTCCCTAAAATTTAAGGCCCAATTAAATTCGAAATTTAAGGCCCAATTAAACGGATCAGATAAGACCCATAAAACTGCGGTTTCATTATGGGCTGATATAAACATAAATCGCTTTTTTTTTTCCCCTTTCTGAAACCTAGCTACCCAAGAATCATCCGCAACCGCAAGGCGGTGACAACCAAGAAAATTCGCGTCGGCAGAGAGCAGCAGATACGGTGCAGGAAGCCAAACAAGGCGGTGATCGTCGTTCAGGCCGCTAAAGATTTGAGGTAATTAAAGTTTCAGTGGGTCAATTGACCCCGCTATCCGCCATGTGGCTACGCCACTGTCTCCCACTCCCTCTCTGAGAAATTTCCGGATAAAGAAAACCATTCTTAGTAATTTCTTTTAATTCATGAATACAAATATCAGTTCTGACTAAATTGAATCCAAATCTTCAACTGATTCGAGCAGCGAAGAGAAACGCTACGGAAAATTCTGAATCAATAGTTGCTTGTATTGCCGATTTGGCCTTCAAATACACCGGTTTGTATAAAAGTTTTTCTGGCTTTTTGTTCTTCTTTGCTGTAATTTCTACTTTGTTGAGTCCCGAACTTCTTGAAATTAAATTCCCTTAATCCATTGCTGAGTTCCTTCTATAATTATGCGATCATTAGATTAGTTTATTAACGCAGTGTATTGTTATTACTGTAATGGTGTAAGTTGAAAGAATTGATGATTTGGGCTTTAGCTTTTAGTCTGCTGTTGAGTCAACCTTACATGAATTATATTCATGAGTTAATTATTAACAATTTAGAGGTATTTCTGCAATTCAAGGGCCTTTGCTACAGCTTTGTTGGTTGCCATGAAAGGGGGAAAGATCACATTTTATTAATGTGATTTTGTATGTAGCATTCTCATTTTACCTAGTTGAGTTTGCTGGAGACTCTTTTGTGAATGAAGTAAATGCAGCATTTCCTCTAGATAAAAAGGGTGCCTTATTTCCCTGTATGGGCTCAACCTTATCAAGCAATCAAATCAAGTAGGCTTAAGCAACTTGTTTTGAGTGATTCTGAAATAATTACATAATAATCATCAATGTCTTGGAAAAGATTTCCTGGTGTCATTTGTTGTTAATTGTCTAAAAGCAAAGACAACTAACAACAATAGTAAAATTACATGTGTTTCCATTTATAAGACTGCAGCAGATAAGAAACCCTGTTAAAAGATTAAGCTAATTGGCTCAAAAGAATATGACAAAGTTATCTGATAAAAAAATCAGCCTAATATATTCTATATATTATTTGTATCCCCCACCAAATTTACTAAAAGTCCCCCAATCTACTTTTTTTGAGGATAGAGATAACTACCCCAATTTTGTCTTTTCTCCTATGTGTTTAAGAGTCATAATAATAATATAATAACAAGCTTATTAGTAAGCCCAGATTCAACGGGGCTATTCACATGTGAACACAGGTCCAATTTAAAGAAATTGCCTGCAGCTTAAGCGCAGGCTAACCCACTTGTACTTATGAAAAGCATTATACCATTGTCTGAAAAAAGAAAACTTCTATCAAGATTACATTAATCCTTAACTTCTGATTTCATATGTAATAGGTTGGACTGTTTGGCATTGGCAGGGGATATTAACAACTCTATCACAAAGCAATGGCAAGTATACGCCACCGTATTCTATTTCTATTGCAGGGGATATGATTACGCTACCGTTCCTTTCCTTGCTGAGGTTTTCAAGGTACTCTTCAAAAAACTTTCTTGATTTAGATCCAAGTATGGAAATTTGTCAAATGTTTGTATAATTTTCTTTGTTTTGATTGTTACAGCTTATTGTATTAAGTGTTTTTCTATGGAGAGAGTTTAAGAAATCTCCTCCTCCGAAAATGACAACTGATTGGAAGAGTGTTTGTTTGTTCCCTATTCCTTCTATCATTTACTTGATCCATAATAATGTCCAATTTGCTACTCTTATGCATGTGGATACATCTATGATCAGATGATGGGAAATTGGAAGATTGTCACTACTGCAATTTTGTTCAGGTGCTGCTCTCAGTTTATGTACATTGAAACTTTTCCTTGTTTAAACTATATTGGTCTTCTATATTGTGATGCTGTTCTTTCGTGATTTAGGCTGTTTCTTAGTAGGAAGCTCTCTAATCTGCAATGGATGGCCATTATTTTATTGGCTGTTGGAACAGCTACGAGTCAGGTACTGCAAATCGCAAACTTAACTGTATGTTTTTAGAACTGGTTAATGAAGTGAATATATATTGCTTTAGTAGATTTAGTTGCAACTAGGAAACTTTAAGAAAGGGGAAAAAAGGGTTGGGAGGAGTAGAAGGAAAGGCAAGAAGAGCCACAGCTTAGTTAAGAGCGGAACATCTCTTTGTAGGGTGATCTTATATCTTATTTGGACTAATCACATGTGCCCTGCTTTTAAAGCAGTCTATTTCTCAGCAAGAACTAAAATTACTTGTTTCCTTTTGGTAGAAGCTCTATTCTGTTAAAAAGTTTGTGTTCTTTGCTAAATTTAATGAAGTATAAGCATTGCTTTCACAATTTGAAGTATCCTTCTTACTTTTTATTAAGGTTAAAGGATGTGGAGAGGCTTCATGTGATTCCCTCTTCTCAGCTCCAATTCAAGGATACATGTTAGGAATCTTGTCTGCTTGTCTTTCAGCATTTGCTGGTGTTTATGCGGAGTTCTTGATGAAGAAGAATAATGACAGTTTATATTGGCAAAATGTACAGTTGTACACGTAGGTATCTTTTTCTTTTTGCAAAGATGTCCATTGACATGTTAGGTTGGGGAAAGTATTAATATGAACAAAAGATAGTATTATTCTTACCAGCTTAGGCAGTTTAAAAGATTGATATTAACATCATCATTGGTTGATGATTCTGATTTGGAACTTCTTCCAGGTTTGGTGCAATCTTCAATATGGCACGACTTTTATTGGATGATTTTAGAGGTGGATTTGAGAAAGGACCCTTGTGGCAGCGTCTGTTTGATGGGTACAGTGTTACAATCTGGATGGTTGTGTTAATTCTAGGTTCTACTGGACTTGGTTTCTTGGTTAATGAAATAAGCAGACAATATAGTCAAGGTATATTCTTTTTAACTATTCCTTGATTGTGTGTGTGGCTGTCTGTGCTAATGTGGTTGAATATAATTTCTTCTTAGATTTTTGGTATATTCGACAATAACAGCTACTCATTTTCACTCATCTCAGGTATATTCGACATCGATGGCCATGTTATATTGACAATGGTTTTATCCATGTTCCTCTTCAATTTTATCAAGCCAATACTTCAGGTAGGTTTCTTTGCTTTTGACTGAACTAGATATCCAGGCCTTAATTTGGTATATAAGTTTGTTATGGTAGTATAGTCACTATAGTATTCTGACCTTGTTGGTTATATATGTATGCTCTATATACTTTCGTTATAAATGAAATTGCTCACCTACTAGCACATATGCGATCCACTGTACTTTTTTATCGGTTTGTTGGTGATTTATGGGTTATTCTCTCTGTTTTAATCTTTTGATGTGAATATAGTTCTTGGAATATACAGAAACTTATCCAGGTCTTCTCCAGCAGTCATGCTACTAAATTATTTGGCAATTGTCTAACTTTGGTTGGCAATCTTGCAGCCTTTCTTGGGAATTATTGTTTGCATGATGTCACTGCATATGTACTGCAGGAATGCTATTCTGGAAAGTAGTGCCGGGAGTTGAAGGGCGCCTATGCTGCAAGCAATCCGACTGCCCACCTTGTTCCAATGGCTCCGGTGCGCGATTTGGGCATTTGCTGGTTGAAAGGAGGGCTTGCCCCTCCTGTTTCTTCAACTCTTCCAAAATTGGTCTAATATTTGCTTTTTTGCCCCAGCCTCTTCGTCTTGCTGAGTGGGATACTAATAATAGAGCCGGCTTTTTCATGAGTCGAAGGTGAAGCTCTCTCCCTTGCATCAAATATTATTTGTATTTTGAGTATTTTTCTGGTTTTGGGTGTGAGCATGGCTTTTCAGAAATTATCCATTTTGTGATTGGCGAACAAGGTGTTTGCTTGTAGGTGGTATATTGCTAGTTGTCTTCATGAAACATACATGGAAAAAGAAATTTTGGCATGAATTTGCTTGTGGGAAGACAGAAAGTGCGAATATGCTTGTGATGGTGTAGCACTTTCTTCTTCTCCCAATTACCCTCTTGGAACTAGCAAATGGAATCAGTTTTTATTTTCTTTAAAGATGTTTTTTTAGTCTGTTTGCCTAACTCTACCTTGATAGTATGATTTTAGGAAAGAGTAAAATTGCTAGCGTTACATAGCTGATTGATCTTGTTTTTTAGTCTGTTTGGCTAACTTTGCCTTGTCATCTACTTAATTCACACCCCCCCACCCCCCCCCCCACCCCCAATGTTTTTGTTACCTATTTGTTTCAGGACTAGGATACCAAACTTAATAAAATAACTGCTTTATCTTTCCCTATCAAATTTAAAATTCAATTGTTTCTTTCTTTGATGCAGACCTTATCTGTTTAGCTAACACAATTGCCAATTCTTGAGAAACATTAACTTGATAACAAGAAGTTATCAGTCTTACCACCAGAGCTTGGTGAACTGAAAATCTTAAAAGTACTTGGGGTTGATTACAACATGCTTGTTTCAGTTCCTGGTAAGCATGATCTTTCATTTTACAACTAACTCATTTTCTTTAGACATGTATTTCCAAATCAAGTTCCAAGCTTCCCATTGATGTCTCTTCTCACGTGTCTATTTCTCACAATTCTGTTTGTAATTTATGAGCAGTGGAACCGAGACAGTGTCAGGCTGGTGGAATTATCATTGGAGCACAACAAACTTGATCGTCCTCTTCTTGACTTCAGGTTATTTTATTGTCAATCAACCTATTCTCTTAGCTGTGTGTTTATATAGTTTTCTTTTGTCTAATATTTTTCTCCAGCTGGATGGCAGGGCAATGACCGAGTTTCTAATTCTAAGGTTATTTGGTTATCCATTCGAATTCCTTCCTGAGATCTTGCCATTACACAAGCTTCAACACCTGTCCCTTGCCAATATATAAATTGTGGCTGATGAAAATCTAAGATCAGTGCATATGCAAATCGAGGTATCAATGAACACACTAGCTTTGTCTGCCATGCCTGTACAGTTGTGTAGATTTATCTATTACAAATCTGTTTCCTCGATGTGCTACAGATGGAGAATAGTTTTTATCTTGGTGCATCTTGACACAACCTGAGCTCACCTTCAAAACCAGATTTAAGGGATGGCCTATTGTGTATTGTGGTGATTTCCTGTGATTTGAGAGATGGAAAGATTGATTCGATAGGTTCGGATTGGTACTGCAAAGAGAGATAGACAACAAAGAGTGCAGAAGAAAGGGTGTGGTGGTGATCCGAGCATAAACATGGTAAGTTAACTACTTTAGCTTATGGAAATTGGAGGTGACTCTCTATATTCTGTTTTTCGTCTTGGCATCACCTTTGCTAGCCTCTGCACTGGCCAAGATAATAATGCAAGACTAGTGGACGTGGACATGATAAGCATGATAAGTAGTGACAACTACCATGTGGTACAGTGGATTTGTATTCCTTTCATTAGTGACACCCATCATGTTTATCTTTCCTTACCCTTTGCTAGTTGTCCATTTTTCTTATGGTTCTCATGTGTGGTAGGTTGAACAAGCCTGATCTGCTCTATCTGCTCTTTCTGGAATGTTTTTGTGGCCACGGAGTTGATGAAATGTGACATCATGCAACCCATTGAAGTCTCATGCCCCAGAAGAACTGGTTTCCACGCTGCAGGTTGTTGTTACGTTGACCTTTGTGTCTGATATCGTTGCCCAGAATATGCTCAACAAGGATGTGTTGAGATCATTATAAATGCTATGTGCCCATAAAAACCCAGAGGTACCTTCCTGGTCTTAATTGATAATCTGTATTGAATAGTTTCGTGTAATTAAACCTTTTTATCTACTCAGATGGTATTCTTATTGTTCTTGCTTAAATAAACTTTTTATTTAACTATATTTAAGCTTTTTAACCTTTAATTTGTTTTACCTTTGTTATAGATGTATACTGCTGGCAAGATGGTGCTATAGTGGCAAACAATCCAAGTATCTTTACCATAAGAGAAGCACAACTTTTGTGGCCTGATACAAAAATTGACTGTCTAGTTTCAATTGGTTGTGGCTCCTTCACCTACAAAGGTAACTTGGGTTTTTTCTTTCTTCTTTGTGTGTGTCACCATTTTGCATGGGTATTCATGTAGAACAACAGGAAATTATGTCCAAGTTTGATACATTTCTAATCAGTTCAGATATTATAAGTTATTGGAGGATTAAATTTAGAGATTTTAACTTTCTTAAGGTATCTTTTCATTGCTGATCTTATTAGGTTTATGGTTCATTCTACATGCCATATCTTCTTTTTGCCTTCTTTCTTTGGGAATTCAATCCAATCCCGCCATTAATGAATACGACGGACAGAGCATGCTTATGAATTGGCCACCTTCCGTGAGCTCAGATTTACATGAGTATTTCTTCTATTGTAGGAAAGAAAAGGTGGTTAGCGTTATGTTGATACAGGGCAAGTGCTGATTGAGAGTGCATGCTGTGTGGATCGAGTAGAAGAAGCTTTGAGTACACTGTTACCTATGCTCCCTGAGATACATATTTTCGGTTTAATCCAGGTATAAAATAACTAGCTTTCATTTAACCCCCTTCTAATGTAATCCTTGTGGAAGTCTCTATTGTGATAACTATTAACTCTTCCATTTAACCACTTTCAAGCAGTGTACTTCCAGCTCATAGAGGCTTGATGTACTTCAAGTTCCGTTCTTGAAGCTACCTTTTAACTTATGGTCATGTAAGAACAAGAATTGCACTGATTTATGTGTTTTAATGTTGGAACCTTTTGTTAGTTTTGTTTAATAGAAGTATTTTGCCTTTTCTACGCAGTGATCTTCAAGGAACTGCAATTGCCTTTCTCCTGCTTATGGGCTTAGTTGGAGCCACGCATGTATGTCTCTCTTAATGATCTGGCTTTATAGATATCGCATTTCTTCTCACTCACGCACCAAGACTGTTTTGGTTATATCGCATCTCTTCTCACTCATGCAGCTGTGTGCAGGTTCAGAATTTATGTTCAATTATTGCAACTGCAGATGTATGCAGATATTGTGTCTTGTTTCACCATGCACGGTTAGTCCTGCACTATTTCATGTGCATCCAGCTTCGTTCAGAACTGATACATCGTATCTTACTCAGTTTGAATACAGTGCAGGGTAAAGCTCTGTTTGAAATCCAAATAGGAGCATTCGGCAATGACGAATCCAAAGTCTCCTTGATCTCCTTCACATTTTCACCATCTGGATCATCCTAAGCAACCCAACCCAACAGCCCTCAAAGCAGAATATTGCAGCCACTTCTTTTTTTTTTTTTTTTTTGGGCCTGTAAAAATAGAATTTTTCTTATTTAAATTATTATAATGTTGTGCTGTGTGCTCTCTGATTGTGTTTTTCCCATTTGTTGACTGTTATGAATCTTGTTTCCATTGCACAGATTTGCTTGATCTGATGGTTTCTTGATAGTGTTTTCTTCTCTTCTGCAGTCATCTCCCCATTGGATCTGAGTGTATCCCTGTGGTTGCAAGGATTGCCTCCAGATTTGCTTGCTGTAAGTTCCCTTTTTCTGCTTTGATGGTTTTTGGATAACGTTTCTTCTCCTCTGCAGTTGTCTCCCCATTGGAGCTGAGCATATCCTGGGTATTGGTGAATGGTACTTCGAATGGGGTTACATTGAGGGCCAATGTGAATTAAGGCAAGTTCAATGTCAATTGGGAAATTTGAATGTGAATGAAGGCAAGTTCAATGTGATTTGGGATTGAATGTGAATAAGGCAAGTTCAATGTCATTTGGGAAAGTTGGATGTGAATAAGGCAAGTTCAATGTTGATTGGAAAATTTGGATGTGAATCAAGGCTAGTTCAATGTCAATTGGAAAATTCAGATGTGAATAAGGCAAGTTCAATGTTAATTGGAAAATTTGAATGTGAATCAAGGCAAGTTCAATGTCAATTGGTAAAGTTGGATGTGAATCAAGGCAAGTTCAATGTTTATTGGGAAAGTTAAATGTGAATGTGCCGCGTAACCCCATTTGAAGTGGCAAATGTCCAGCCGAATATGGGTAAGTAATCTTATGTAGGATTGCTTTTGGATTCTTGCTTTGTTTTTATGGTCAAAGTATTGATGTTTTAGTGCAATGATCTTGGAACAGGATAGGATATCTCAAGGATTTGGAGAGGTGGAAAGGTTGCTTGCGCTGGTCTCGTAATGGTAAGCTTTGATTTTAAATATGTTTAATTTTGTTTCGTTTGTTTGTATTTCAGTTTGTGATGCTTCATTTAGTTTTCTAATGTGCTTATATTAGTTTATGTTATGTTTGTGATGAATTTTATCATTTACAAATGCATGTTTTCCACCTTAGGTTAGTAATGGTCCTGATCCTCGCTCATTCTCTTTAGAAGATGAGTGCTTGACATCTCCATCCCAATAAATTTGCCAAATTGTTTGCTGTTTGTGATTGGATGGAGATGTAATAGTATTGGTATTTTGAGATGCTCATGGTGTGCATTGTTTGTTTATATTATAGCCGATTGCTTGTTGTTTCCAAGGTAATTATATGGATATAATAGTGGTGCGGCATTCCTATTTAGTATATTGTGTAATTTATTAGTAGATGCTATGTATTAGGAATTACTACCGTTAAATGTGAAATTGGTTGTAATTTTGGTTTACAAGCCTTGTAAAGGAATGTGTTTCGCATCACTATTTTTGAAATATAGTTATCTTGGCATGAGCACTCAAAATAGCCTTGTAAATGACCTCTCTTTCCTAAGTATTTCTCATTTTACGTAGTCTGAAACATTTTCAGGCTTCCGATGCATTTTATATTTCGTAGACATTTTGAAAAATTTGAACATGTCTTTTTTAATATGAAAAATAAAATGTCTCGTTTTACCCCTGGGAGTCTAATTTTCCAACCTTTTAATTCTTCTTTTTAATTAACATAGGGTAATAAAAAACTTTTCAATTTGAACATTTTGACTTTTTCTGGATCTTTATTTATTTATTTTAAAAAATAATATCCTTTACAAACATTTCTAACCCCGTACAAATACAATTTTTGCGCTTACCCCTTTGGTTCATTTTGAATTTTGCAAATTTAGCCCAAAAGATCTGGATGGGCGTTGATTTAAATACACATTTTAGAACATAACAGGCCCATTCAAACTTTTGGCCAAAATTGTGCAAAATATAATATTTAATCCCCAATTTTTGGACCATTTTAGGCATAGTGCTTGGCCAGTTTCTACTCAACGTAGACAAATACATGGCCCAATTAGTACTTAATTTAGGCCCAAATTGAGGCCCAATTAATTCTTAAACCTAGTGGCTCATAACAGTGATGCTCTCAAAACGGATCAGAAAATTAGTAAAAAAATCCAATGGCTAACAATCACGAGTTTTGGTGACTAAAATTGGCCTAATATATGAAGGTTAACCGTCATGACTTTCAGGTGCCAAAAGGCCTAAAATTCGAAGGCTGGTGCTAAAAATTACATAAAATCTAAAGGCTAACTGCCACGACTTTTGGGTGCCAAAAACGACCTAAAATCCAAAGAATACTATCATGACTTTTGGGTGTCAAAAGCATCACGACTTTTCGGGTTGCTGAAAAATGACAAAAAACTGGATTTTTTTTTAACCAGTATCTGTATCTTGTTTCGATTTAATTAGAATTAAATTTAGAAAAATGGAAAAATGATATTAGAAGCGTGAAAATTCTTCATTATTTTTGGCGTTGAATTAAATGATTTTTCTGAGTATTGTGGCAAAAAATTGGGGAAAAACTTTTCGAGTCAGTTTTTTGAAATTTTAGCCGAAATCATGTACTAACCATCTCAGTTTTTGGCTGAAAACTCGTTTCGCGACCCTGACTTAGTTTTGCATGTTTTTTTGTAGAAAGACTCCTCAAAATATCTGTAATCATCTAACCAAATCTTAGCCACATTGGATTTACAGATTTGTTTTTATGAGCATCTGAATCTTGTTTCGATTTAATTAGAAATAAATTCAGAAAAAAAAATGGAAAAACGATGTCAGAAGCGTGAAAAATATTAAAATATTTTTGGCGTTGAATTATTATATGATTTTTCTGAGTATTGTGGCAAAAAATTGGAGGAAAAACTTTTCGGGTCAGTTTTTTTGCAAAATTTTCGATCACGATTTGTGGCTAAAAACGCGTTTCAGGGCCCTACCTCAGTTTTGCATGATTTTTCACAGAAAGACTGCTTGAAATATCTATATTCAGCTAACCAAATCTCACTCACATTGGATTTACGGGTTTGTTTTTATGAGCATCTGAATCTTATTTCGATTTAATTAGAATTTAATTTAGAAAAAAAGGAAAAACGAAATTATAAGTGTGAAAACCCTTCAATTGTCTTGACGTTTAATTATATTTTTTTTTTTGAGTATTTTTGGCAAAGAATTGAGGAAAAATTTTTCGGGTCAGTTTTTAGCTGAAATGGTGTACGTTACGGTTTTTCGCTAAAAACGCGTTTCGAGGCCCTGGTTCAGTTTTGCATGACTTTTGGCAGAAAGGTGTCTCGAAATATCTGTATTCTTTACAGATTTGTTTTTACGAGCATCTGAAGCTGTTTCGATTTAATTAGAAATAAATTCAGAAAAAAATGGAAAAATGATATTAGAACGTGAAAAACATTAAAATTTTTGTTGTTGTTGGATTATATGATTTTTCTGAGTATTGTGGAAAAAAATTGAGGAAAAACTTTTTGGGTCAGTTTTTTGCAAAATTTTAGCTGAAATCGTGTATTAACCATCACGGTTTTTTTTGCTAAAAACGAGTTTCGGGGCTCTGGCTCAGTTTTGCAAGATTTTTGGAAGAAAGACTCCTCGAAATATATATATTCATCTAATCAAGTCTTAGCCACAATGGATTTAAGGATTTATTTTTACCAGTATCTGAATCTTGTTTCGATTTAATTAGAAATAAATTCAGAAAAAAAAATTGAAAAACGATATTAGAAGCGTGAAAAAGCCTTCATTGTTTTTGGCATTGAATTATATGATTTTTCTGAGTATTGTGGCAAAAAATTGGGGAAAAACTTTCGGGTAAGTTTTTTGCAAAATTTTAACCGAAATCGTGTACATCACGGTTTTTGGCTAAAAATGTGTTTCGTGGCCCTGACTCAGTTTTGCATGAATTTTGGCAGAAAAACTTCTCGAAATATTCATCTAATCAAATCTCTCAGCCACAATGGATTTACGGATTTATCTTTACGAGTATCTGAATCTTCTTTCGATTTAATTCGAAATGTATTGTAGCAAAAAATGGAAAAACGATATTAGAAACATAAAAAACCCTAAAATATTTTTGGCATTGAATTATATGATTTTTCTGAGTATTGTGGTAAAAAATTGGGGAAAATTTTTTCGGGTCAGTTTTTTTGCAAAATTTTAGCCTAAATCGTGTACACCATCACGGTTTTTGGCTGAAAACGTGTTTCGGGACCCTGACTCAGTTTTGCATGATTTTTTGCAAAAAGGCTCCTCAAAATATCCGCTATCATCTAACCAAATCTCAGCCACATTGGATTTACACATTTGTTTTTACGAGCATCTAAATCTTGTTTCGATTTAATTAGAAATAAATTCAGAAAAAAATGGAAAAACGATATTAGAAACGTGAAAAACATTAAAAAATTTTTTGTTGTTGAATTATATGATTTTTCTGAGTATTGTGGCAAAAATTTGGGGAAAAACTTTTCGGGTAAGTTTTTTACAAAATTTTAGCTGAAATCGTGTTTTTGGCTAAAAATGCGTTTCGGGGCTCTGGCTCAGTTTTGCATGATTTTTGGAAGAAAGACTCCTCGAAATATATATATTCATCTAATCAAGTCTTAGTCACAATGGATTTAAGGATTTATTTTTACCAGTATCTGAATCTTGTTACGATTTAATTAGAAATAAATTCAGAAAAAAATAGAAAACGATATTAGAAGCGTGAAAGACCCTTCATTGTTTTTGGTGTTGAATTACATGATTTTTCTGAATATTGTGGGAAAAAATTAGGGAAAAACTTTTCGGGTCAGTTTTTTACAAAATTTTAGCTGAAATCGTGTACTAACCATCACGGTTTTTGGCTAAAAATGAGTTTCGGGGCTCTGCTTAGTTTTGCATGATTTTTGGAAGAAAGACTCCTCGAAATATATATATTCATCTAATCAAGTCTTAGCCACAATGAATTTAAGGATTTATTTTTACCAGTATCTGAATCTTGTTTCGATTTAATTAGAAATAAATTCAGAAAAAAATTGAAAAACGATATTAGAAGCGTGAAAAACCCTTCATTGTTTTTGGCGTTGAATTATATGATTTTTATGAGTATTGTGGCAAAAAATTGGGGAAAAACTTTTCGGGTAAGTTTTTTGCAAAATTTTAACCGAAATCGTGTACCCATCACGGTTTTTGGCTAAAAATGTTTTTCGTGGCCCTGACTCAGTTTTGCATGAATTTTGGCAGAAAGACTTCTCGAAATATTTATATTCATCTAATCAAATCTCTCAGCCACAATGGATTTACGGATTTATCTTTATGAGTATCTGAATCTTTTTTCGATTTAATTCGAAATGTATTGTAGCAAAAAATGGAAAAACGATATTAGAAGCATAAAAAACCCTAAAATATTTTTGGCATTGAATTATATGATTTTTCTGAGTATTGTGGCAAAAAATTAGGGAAAATTTTTTCGGGTCAGTTTTTTGCAAAATTTTAGCCGAAATCGTGTCCTAACCATCACGGTTTTTGGCTGAAAACGCATTTCGGGACCCTGACTCAGTTTTGCATGATTTTTTGCAGAAAGGCTCCTCGAAATATCCGCAATCATCTAACCAAATCTCAGCCACATTGGATTTATATATTTGTTTTTACAAGCATCTGAATCTTGTTTCGATTTAATTAGAAATAAATTCAGAAAAAAATGGAAAAACGATATTAGAACCGTGAAAAACATTATAATTTTTTTGTTATTGAATTATATGATTTTTCTGAGTATTGTGGCAAAATATTGGGGAAAAACTTTTCGGGTAAGTTTTTTACAAAATTATAGCTGAAATCGTGTACGCAATCGTGTTTTTGGCTAAAAATGCGTTTCGGGGCTCTGGCTCAATTTTGCATGATTTTTGGAAGAAAGACTCCTCGAAATATATATATTCATCTAATCAAGTCTTAGCCACAATGGATTTAAGGATTTATTTTTACCTGTATCTGAATCTTGTTTCGATTTAATAAGAAATAAATTCAGAAAAAAAAATGGAAAAACAATATTAGAAGCGTGAAAAACCATTCATTGTTTTTGGCGTTGAATTATATGATTTTTCTAAGTATTGTAGCAAAAAATTGGGGAAAAACTTTTCGGGTAAGTTTTTTGTAAAATTTTAGCCGAAATCGTGTACTAACCATTACGGTTTTTGGCTGAAAATGCGTTTCGTGGCCCCAACTCAGTTTTATATGATTTTTGGCAGAAAGACTTCTTGAAATATCTATATTCATCTAATCAAATCTCTTAGCCACAATGGATTTACGGATTTATTTTTACGAGTATCTGAATCTTCTTTCGATTTAGTTCGAAATGTATTGTGGCAAAAAATGGAAAAACGATATTAGAAGCATGAAAACCCTTA
>AWUE01012665.1:0-93597 GCA_001974825.2 Corchorus olitorius
AAAAATGGGAAAACATTTTCTGGGTCAGTTTTTTGCAAAATTTTAGCCGAAATCGTGTACCTTACGGTTTTTGGCTGAAAAAGAGTTTCGAGGCCCTGACTCAGTTTTGCATGATTTTTTGTAGAAAGACTCCTCGAAATATCTGCAATCATCTAACCAATTCTCAGCCACATTGGATTTATAGATTTGTTTTTACGAGCATCTGAATCTTGTTTCGATTTAATTAGATATAAATTCAGAAAAAAATGGAAAAACGATATTAGAAGCGTGAAAAACATTATAATTTTTTTGTTGTTGAATTATATGATTTTTCTGAGTTTTGTGGCAAAAAATTGGGGAAAAACTTTTCGGGTCGGTTTTTTGCAAAATTTTAGCCAAAATCGTGTACTAACCATCACGATTTTTGGCTAAAAACGCGTTTCGAGGCCCTACCTCTATTTTGCATGATTCTACACGGAAAGACTGCTTGAAATATCTATATTCAGCTAACAAATCTCACCCACATTGGATTTACAGGTTTGTTTTTACGAGCATCTGAATCTTCTTTCGATTTAATTAGAAATTAATTTGGAAAAAAAGGGAAAAACAAAATAATAAGCGTGAAAACCCTTCAATTGTTTTGCAACTATATACCCCGTACTGAATATGCAACTATATGAGCCCTACTGAATATGCAACTATACGAGCTATACTGAATATGCAACTATATGAGTCCTACTGAACATTCAATTATATGCCCCCTACTGAAGGTGCAACTATATGAGCCCTACTGAAGATGCAACTATATGAACCCTACTGAACATGCAACTATGTCCCATACTGAATATGCAATATATGAGCCCTACTGAATATGCAACTATATGGCCCTTACTGAATATGCAACTATATGGCCCTTACTGAATATGCAACTATATGCCCCCTACTGAATATGCAACTATATGCCCCCTACTGAATATGCAACTATATGCCCCCTACTGAATATGCAACTATATGGCCCCAACTGAATATTCAACTATATGAGCCCTACTGAATATGCAACTATATGAGTCCTACTGAATATGCAATTATATGCCCCCTAATGAAGATGCAACTATATGTGCCCTACTGAAGATGCAACTATTTGAGCCCAACTGAATATGCAACAATATGTCCCCTACTGAATATGCAACTATATGAGCCCTACTGAATATGCAACTATATGAGCCCTACTGAATATGCAACTATATGACCCCTACTGAATATGCAACTATATGGTATGAGCCCTACTGAATATGCAACTATATAAGCCCTACTGAATATGCAACTATATGATATGAGTCCTACTGAATATGCAACTATATGAGTCCTACAGAATATGCAACTATATGGTATGACCCCTACTGAATATGCAACTATATGAGCCCTACTGAATATGCAACTATATGAGCCCTATTGAATATGCAACTATATGTTATGAGCCCTACTGAATATATGCAACTATATGGGATGAGCCCTACTAAATATGCAACTATATGAGCCCTACTGAATATGCAACTATATGATATGAGCCCTACTAAATATGCAACTATATGAGCCCTACTGAATATGCAACTATATGAGCCCTACTGAATATGCAACTATATGAGCCCTACTGAATATGCAACTAGATGATATGAGCCCTACTGAATATGTAACTATATGGATTGAGCCCTACTAAATATACAACTATATGATATGAGCCCTACTGAATATGCAACTATATGAGCCCTACTGAATATGCAACTATATGAGCCCTACTGAATATGCAACTATATGCTATGAGCCCTACTGAATATGCAACTATATGTTATGAGCCCTATTGATTATGCAAATATATGCTATGAGCCCTACTGAATATGCAACTATATGGAATGAGCCCTATTGAATATGCAAATATATGCTATGAGCCCTACTGAATATGCAACTATATGAGCCCTACTGAATATGCAACTATATGGTATGAGCCCTACTGAATATGCAACTATATGTTATGAGCCCTACTGAATATGCAACTATATGCTATGAGCCCTACTGAATATGCAACTATATGTTATGAGCACTACTGATTATGCAAATATATGCTATGAGCCCTACTGAATATGCAACTATATGGTATGAGTCCTACTGAATATGCAACTATATGGTATGAGTCCTACTGAATATGCAACTATATGAGTCCTACTGAATATGCAACTATATGCTATGAGCCCTACTGAATATGCAACTATATGTTATGAGTTCTACTCAATATGCAACTATATGTTATGAGCCCTACTGATTATGCAAATATATGCTATGAGCCCTACTGAATATGCAACTATATGAGCCCTACTGAATATGCAACTATATGGTATGAGCCCTACTGAATATGCAACTATATGGTATGAGCCATACTGAATATGTAACTATATGAGCCCTACTGAATATGCAACTATATGCTATGAGCCCTATTGAATATGTAATTATATGTTATGAGCCCTACTGAATATGCAACTATATGTTATGAGTCATACTGAATATGCAACTATATGAGCCCTACTGAAAATGCAACTATATGCTATGAGCCCTACTGAATATGCAACTATATGTTATGAGCCCTATTGATTATGCAAATATATGCTATGACCCCTACTGAATATGCAACTATATGAGCCCTACTGAATATGCAACTATATGAGCCCTACTGAATGTGCAACTATATGGTATGAGCCCTACTGAATATGCAACTATATGAGCCCTACTGAATATGCAACTATATGATATGAGTCATACTGAATATGCAACTATATGGTATGAGCCCTACTGAATATGCAACTATATGGTATGATCCCTACTGAATATGCAACTATATGAGCCCTACTGAATATGCAACTATATGATATGAGTCCTACTGAATATGCAACTATATGGTATGAGCCCCTACTGAATATGCAACTATATATGGGTCTTACTGAATATGCAACTATATGCCCTACTGAAGATGCAACTATATGCCTCCTACTGAATGATCTATATGACCCTACTAAAATTTGGAGTAGATGATGCAATTGACCATATTAAAAATGGACTAGATGATACAAATGCCGCTATTGATAATGCAATGTATGATCCTATTGATGCACCCTAGAAACAACCTTACTGTCCTCGTTTGAAGTAGTAGCTCCCATCTCGAGCCTTCTGCCCTTCCACGTACTCCCCTTGCCATATAGATATGCTGAAATACAAACAATATCCTTAATTTTTAAGATAAGACAAATCAAAACGACTGTGTATAATAAGTAAGCTAGTATTCTGCTTATACAAATACTAGCATTTTGAACCCATGTATTTTCAAATGTGGCACAATGGTGGAGGACCATATCTCTGAAAGGGCAAATTGCAAGTTTATATAATACCAAATCTACCAACTCAGATTCAAAAATAGACTACTAATAATTAACCAAAGTAACCTGCATAGTAATAGCATACAGACCCTGGCTTATTGCTGGAGTTGCTGAACTTTGGGTAGGACTTGCTACCATATTGCAGTAGCTGCCAGTACCAGCAGTAACAGCATGACTAGCCAACGTGCGACAGAAACTTGCATAGCGCCGCAACCGTGTTATAAAATGAGAAGCCAGATCCAGAACAGCATCAACATAAGCCTGCATATAACATCAAAAGTAGGCAATATAAGATAAACTAAGCACGGTCCACTGAAATAAAGCAGTCCACAGAATATTCTCTATTCTTTGGAGACAAGACCTGAATACTCTGAACAAGGGCTGGGTCAACAGCCATTGCTTCAGGATCAATGCTGGATAACATCTCACCAGATGCCTGCCATGGTTCTAACACTAAAGCTGAAGGATTCACCAAAGCTGATTCAATTCTGTTTCCAAGGATATCCAGAAAAGCCTTGCTTGCATATCTAGAACCATTGCCCTAACCTCCTAGGCATTTGTACCTTCCAGGAGCCTGCACTTTATCTTGTCCAGACTCTGCAGTGCATACAGACAACTCCTAACTCAACAAACAGGTAAAAAGAATAACAATATTTCACAAGACTACTCAAATAAAGATGATAAGTAAAATAATTAAGTAGGAGGCCACTGAGACCAGTGAAGTTGAACAGACCCAGAGGAGAAGACAGAACAAAAACGAAGAAAATTGGGCCACCTGGCTGAAAAGAAAACAATTTTCTCATCAGATACAAAAAAAATGAGCAAAAAATGAACATTTTGTGACTAATAAAAGACCTCAACTTTCTGGAAATTAACTATTCTAACAATTAATGAAGAAAAAGCAACAAACCTGAATTCTGAGATTGCTGCGGAAGAAATTTTTCCTCAAAAGTTGTCTTCGAGTTAGCAGGATTACTAGATTTCGAGGAAAGCCACCTATACTGATTTTTGAACAAATAAAGCAAAAGCAAAAGCAAAAGTGATCAGATTACAATGTAGCAGTGATAAAGACAAAAAAAAACTCAAATGAGCAAAAGACATCTGTTCAAAGAATCAAAATGATTACTAAAATGGGAACAACATAAAGAATGCTCCTTTCCCATCTTTTTTTTTCTTTGAAGGCCTTATTGATCAAGAGAAAAGTAAAATCACCAACATTTTCAAACATGCAAAGAAGTTTAAGGCAAGTAATCAGACAAGCCAAGAACAGCATACACTATAAGCATAGATTACATGATGATGCATGCCTCAAAGATCTATATTATATCAACTTTGCAACTGCAATATCCTGCCGCCATTCATGCTCTCGCTTCCAGCAGCTAGCATCACGAACTACATGAGCTGGCCCCTGCATTTGTACATCACATTTAAGCCGAGGTGAAATCCTATGACCACAAATAAGTAAAAGGTAACCCAAACTGATAAGCGAGAAAAGGTTTTAAAAAAAAAAAAAAGTCCTTGTAGCATAAGTAACTCTGAAGTGGAGTTTGTGTGTATATATATATATAAAACACACACACACACACACTGAAGTGGAGTGATATGGAGAAAAGACATATTGAGGAATTAAAAGGAGGTCACTCCAAGTATTTGCAAGAAACAACAGGGTGAGCTAGCTTACTTGGGACGGCTGAGTCCAGATGGTTATCCTCCTGTGGTAATTTGCTATCAATAAGGCACAAGGACAAGAAGTAGGAGACCATTCAATAAATTGAACAGAATCGCAAGGAGAATCTGCAATAAGTATGCAAGGAAACTAATCATATTCATAACTTTGTACCTGACATACTAAACAAGAAAGAGCTGATACTTTTTAATGAGGCATGACTGTATCCACAACAACCACAACAACATTAAATTAATATAGACAACACACACATGGTCATCATCATCATCATGGTTCAACTAATACAAAGACCTTGCATATCAATATTATAACAGTATGAGAGACATTTTGGAACCACTAAATGAGTCAAAATATTCATCATGATCATTCACGACAACATTATAACTATAAGAACAAGAGCTTAAATTCAAGCTACCTGCTATGACATTGAACACAGCACATTCAGTAGGACGCTCTGGGATAACAATGTGTATGGGGATCCAGAACGGTGGATTTACATTAGAACTATAACCAAACAAAAAATAAAAACAGTGACCAAATGCATTAGTCCGCCATCTACATAAAATTCAGTTGCAAATTTCTCACATTAGAGCATGCATGGGCATAAATACGTTAAAATCTTTTTTTTTTTTCTTATGGTATTCATCTCAAATTCGCAGTTTGGATGTTTAAAAAGTGTTCCTAAAAAACTCGAATTCTGAACAATTCTTAGTTTACTCTATGATAAAAGAGGATAAATTATTAAAGAACTCATGAGTAAGCTAGCTATACTTACCTTGGAATGCTAGCACAAGTTTCGGATGCACAAGCAATGGCATTCAACTTCCCACACCAAGAAACAGCACTGAAATAGAATCAAGCAACCGGAAAACACTGTGAATAAGAGAGGCAAAGACAGCCAAAATCGCAAAGTTGACTGAGAAATTCTCAAAAGCTCAACAATTAAGAAATTGAACTAGTACCACAATTCGGCTATCAAAGCAAACTCTAGAAACCCAAAAAGGTAAAACGGAGTGCAAAAGGGAGAAGAAAACAAAAGTTAAAGAAGAAAACAGATTTTCTTGGGGCTTATCGGGAAACAAACAACTCGGGGGATATGGAAAAGGATCTACAGGAGATCGGAAGAGAACCTTGATGGTTCTTCGCGGGAGATTATTGGTGGCCATCAGGGAAGATCGATTGAAGAAATCGGGGGGCAAAAGGAGCAAGAAAAACGGGTTAAGGTTTTTGAGAATTAAGAGAGATGTTTTTTTTTCGACACACAGAGGAAACTAAAATTAAATCAAGCAATTTCAATAATGGAACTCACAGTTACAACCACATTAGGGTTTCAAAACCCCTAAAATGAGTGAGAGAAGTAGAATACTTACATTTCCAGGTTTGCAGACAATCTCCTTCGAGTTCCGGAACAAAAATCTCCCAGCTTCGACGACATAATATAAGCTTATCGGCCATTATCGGCCAATCTCCTTCGAGTTCCGGAACAAAAATCCCCCAGCTTCGACGACATGATCGATTGACGAAGAAAAGGGGAAAAAGCAAGAAAAACGGGTTAGGGTTTTCGAGAATTGAGAGAGGAATTTTTTGCGGAAGGAAAATAGGAGAGAGAGGGTAGAACTCGAGAATTGGATTCCATTTTGCATACGAAAAATGAAAATGAAAATGAAAATCTAGCTATTAAGGGCAGAACTTGAGGGAGCAAAATTTATTTTCTGATTATCGGTTTTCTTTATGGGAGAGAAAAATTATTTGCTTAAAAGAAATTTATTTCATTGCTTTTTTTTTAATTTTTTCGAATCATTAACAATGTAACCAAATTATCCATGTAGGAATCACGTTAGAAAATGTCTCAAGACATGACGGCATGTGCAACTCACATTGCTTCTTCATCTTCTGTCAGCCATAATCCTAATTTTGTCAACGGAAAATATTGTCTAAACCTTAAATCAAGATTTGATCCTAATTTGAACTTAAAGGCAAAGATTTAGTCCTGATTTAGATATTTAGTCTATTAATCATATAAGTGGCAACCTTGTATGCACTTAAACGTAGTGCATACTAGAAATATATTTTTTTTTTGGACAAATCATATACTATAAATAATTAAAGGCTATAAAAATGTGTCTTTTTTCCTCGTTTTGATTGAATGAATTATTAATTTTGTGGCAAAAAAACAAAAAGATTGAATTATTGATTTATTATCATCGTCCTAATCATATATTAATCTATACTGCATTACTGCTTCACTACATATACATTCTTAATCCTACTTCGCTCAAATGAAGTTTCTTATAAATCTCCAATCAAATTTACATGGTATAATACTCGAATAGTTATACATACAAGATAACTATCCTCTTCTCCCAAGTTACTTTACAAAATATTACTTATTACCAAAAAAAAAAAAAAAAAAAAAGCAAGATTTGAATCAGATACAGGAACTTGAACCCACCTCTGACTGAAGGTCACTATGCTGCAGTTATGCCTGCACCGTAGTTGTAAAACATTTTGTTTTCCTCAAGAAGACTTCATCCGATTATCCTCAACTTCGAGAGACTGATATTACATCATATTGTTCCGAGAAAGATTGATTCAGCCTCTAACTAGAACTGTGAGAGTGCCATTATCGCCATTGAAGAAGCCATTAGAAGATAAAATTCATACTCATTGTAATGACCTGCAAAAGAGAGAATAAATCCCCAAAAAAAAAAAGTTGATTTAAGTATAATCATTTTGAGGTATAACTTGATTCAAAGATTTTATTTTCTTGACCTTATGTTCATCTAAGTAAAATGGAATTCCGCATGGTTAGACCAACATTGGCAAATTCCTTCATCTCAAATTGATTTACAATTATTTGGGGAGTAATAAGGTCTATTACTTACCACTTTGAGCATTTGTTGCAGCAGGTAGTGCAGGAATTCTGACAGCTGCAGGCCAAAAATCCAGGTGAAGTTAGATAAAAGATTGCAGAGAGCGAAAGCAGCCTATGATAACTTGAAATTTCTTCCTAATATGGGGTCATCCATCCCTCAATAAGCTAGACAGTAAACATACTTTTATTGCATGATGAAGCTGGTAGTTGTGACAGAGAAGGCCATTGCGCAGGAATATTATCATTTAGATCGCAAATAAAACTGATTCCGGAGAACTTGTCAAATGTTGCATCAGATGGCAAGCTTGGAAGGAGGCATCCGGATACTAAAAGCAGTGGATAAAGCAATATAAGTTAGACAATTCATATTGTAAAAGGTCAGGCACGTATAGACTATATACTCTGGTCATTTAGCCAATGCAGGCTACAATCACTACGCAATGAGTAAACAGTATGCTAGTCCCAGAACCGGGAAATATAACAAAATAAAATTCCAATTATAAGACCTACCACCCCATCTTTCCGTTTGCTTGAGGGAGCAAACAATCAAAAACCTAAACCTCAGGAACTACCCCTAGGCAGCAAGGCCAATATGATTCCAGTAATATATTAAAGAAACTAAGTCACAGTAACAAATAATCGAGATTCTACACTAACTCAAAGAGAAGAAAATAGGAATAGATGCCCTGTATGTATAACCAAATTTATTATGCCAATTTTGAGTGGAGTAAGCATCTTACCCTGACTTCCAACTGAGGATACAAGTTGTTGGTATCCAGTATCAAATCGATCAAGATACATAAAAAAAAACATTTAAAAGAGTCAGTACCATTTCAAAATTCAAGCATAAAGATCATCTGACTTAAACCATCAAAGGTACATCAAGCAACAAAACGAACCTTGAAGAGAGAAATCCTTGAGGCTTATATGACAAAGGCGATAAACATTTCTGGTGATATTGTACTTCTTTAGCTTCAACCCTAGTGACGTAGCACAATCCAAAGCTTGTAAGTTGGTGATAAGGGTCTGCTTTTGCAAGTGAGAGATGTAACTATCCATGGCATCGCAACATGCCTTCTGGTTACTAATTTCATTGCCACAGCTGTTTGCAACATGACTCATTTTGGGGAAAACAAGAGGGCATACTGAAGCAGAAAAGTGAAAATAAGAGGAAAATAAATTAATAGCATAAACAAAAAGACAAGGAGGTCATCTAAAATTGTCATTCACTAGGCCTGAGAGAATTCCACTAGCATCTACTACTTCCATCTGCAAATGACAGCAGGAATCATAGAGGAAAACCCCTCTTGATTTACAAGGATTTCATGGTAGAAGCAGAAAGATAGAGGTTATAAAACTTTCTTTGCAATTCAATATTCAAAGGGATACGCCCATATACACATTAATC
This sequence comes from Corchorus olitorius, assembly GCA_001974825.2. Lineage (NCBI taxonomy): Eukaryota > Viridiplantae > Streptophyta > Magnoliopsida > Malvales > Malvaceae > Corchorus > Corchorus olitorius. The sequence continues at coordinate 9,372 of AWUE01012665.1, forward strand.
AGAAGGTAATACCTAAGAGAGAAGGTAGAAAGGTGAATCCTAAATTTTACGTTGCAATTTTACATCAATGCCTTACTCAAAACTCACCTTTGTTAACATTGCAATTTGTCAGTCCTCTCAGAACTTCATTTGCACGATAAGGATCGAGTTTACTTGCCAGCCACCGGAGAACAACAGTTTTACAGTCATTTACCCTAGTTGAGTGCTCAGGTAAAACATGGGGCCCATCCATGCTCAAAGGATCAGAAGCTTTCAGTGCAAGCCTTGTTGCAGCTTCTAATATAGCACCTTGACAAACTTGATCACAGCATTCTTTCACAGGATCAATCTTTTCACATGAAGCAAGAAGCTCAGAAGGATTTACAACACTGTCAAATTCATCAACATCCTTAACTGGGCAAGATGATTCAGTAAGGTTTGACGGATGAATTGAGCAAACCTGCTTGAGATTATCACCAGCACCCTGGCCAGCCAGGACCTGCTCAATATCGTAAACTAAAATTTTAGCAAAATTTTCGGGTCAGTTTTTTGCAAAATTTTAGCCGAAATCGTAAATTAAAATCACGGTTTTTGGCTGAAAACGCGTTTCGGGACCCTGACTCAGATTTCCATGATTTTTTGCAGAAAGACTCCTCGAAATATCCGCATTCATCTAACCAAATCTCAGCCACATTGGATTTACAGATTTGTTTTTACGAGCATCTGAATCTTGTTTCGATTTAATAAGAAATAAATTCAGAAAAAAATTGAAAAACGATATTAGAAGCGTGAAAAACATTATAATTTTTTTTGGTTGAATTATATGATTTTTCTGAGTATTGTGGCAAAAAATTGGGGAAAAAATTATCGGGTCAGTTTTTTACAAAATATTAACCGAAATCGTGTACTAACCATCACGGTTTTTGGCTAAAAACGCGTTCCGGGGCTCTTGGTCAGTTTTGCATGATTTTTGGAAAAAAGACTCCTCTAAATATATATATTCATCTAATCAAGTCTTAGTCACAATGGATTTAAGGATTTATTTTTACCAGTATCTGAATTTTGTTTTTCGATTTAGTTAAAAATAAATTCAGAAAAAAAAATGGAAAACCGATATTAGAAGCGTGAAAAACATTAAAATTTTTTTGTTGTTGAATTATATGGATTTTCTGAGTATTGTGGCAAAAAATTGGTGAAAAAATTATCGGGTCAGTTTTTTACAAAATTTTAATCGAAATCGTGTACTAACCATCACGGTTTTTGGCTAAAAACGCGTTCCGGGGCTCTGGCTCAGTTTTGCATGATTTTTGGAAGAAAGACTCCTCGAAATATATATATTCATCTAATCAAGTCTTAGCCACAATGGATTTAAGGATTTATTTTTACCAGTATCTGAATCTTGTTTCGATTTAATTAGAAATAAATTCATAAAAAAAAATAGAAAACGATATTAGAAGCGTGAAAAACCCTTCATTATTTTTGGCGTTGAATTATATGATTTTTCTAAGTATTGTGGCAAAAAATTGGGGAAAAAATTTTCGGGTAAGTTTTTTGCAAAATTTTAGCCGAAATCGTCTACTAACCATCACGGTTTTTGGTTAAAAATGCGTTTCGTGGCCCTGACTCAGTTTTGCATGATTTTTTGGCAGAAAGACTTCTTGAAATATCTATATTCATCTCATCAAATATCTCAGCCACAATGGATTTACGGATTTATTTTTACGAGTATCTGAATCTTCTTTCGATTTAATTCGAAATGTATTGTGGCAAAAAATGGAAAAACGATATTAGAAGCATGAAAAACCCTAAAATATTTTTGGCATTGAATTATATGATTTTTCTGAGTATTGTGGCAAAAAAAATGGGAAAAAATTTTTCGAGTCAGTTTTTTGCAAAATTTGAGCCGAAATCGTGTACTAAGCATCACGGTTTTTGGCTGAAAACGAGTTTCGAGGCCCTGACTCAGTTTTGCATGATTTTTTGCAGAAAGACTCCTCGAAATATCTGCAATCATCTAACCAAATCTCAGCCACATTGGATTTACAGATTTGTTTTTACGAGCATTTGAATCTTGTTTCGATTTAATTAGAAATAAATTCAGAAAAAAATGGAAAAACGATATTAGAAGCGTGAAAAACATTATAATTTTTTTGTTGTTGAATTATATGATTTTTCTGAGTTTTGTGGCAAAAAATTGGGGAAAAACTTTTCGGGTCAGTTTTTTGCAAAATTTTAGCCAAAATCGTGTACTAACCATCACGATTTGTGGCTAAAAACGCGTTTCGAGACCCTACCTCTATTTTGCATGATTTTACACGGAAAGACTGCTTGAAATATATATATTCAGCTAACAAATCTCACCCACATTGAATTTACGGGTTTGTTTTTACGAGCATCTGAATCTTGTTTCGATTTAATTAGAAATTAATTTGGAAAAAAGGGAAAAACAAAATAATAAGCGTGAAAACCCTTCAATTGTTTTGACGTTTAATTATATATTTTTTCTGAGTATTTTGGCAAGGAATTGAAGAAAAATTTTCCGGGTCAGTTTTTAGCTGAAATGGTGTATATTACTATTTTTCGCTAAAAACGCGTTCCAGGGCGCTGTCTCTGTTTTGAATGACTTTTGGCAGAAAGACGCCTCGAAATATTTGTATTCATCTAACCAAAATCTCATCCACAATGGATTTACGGATTTATTTTTACGAGCATCTGAATCTTGTTTCGATTAAATTAGAAATAAATTCAGAAAAATTTGGAAAAACGATATTAGAAGCATGAAAAACCCTATAATACTTTTGTCGTTGAATTATATGATTTTACTAAGTATTGTGGCAAAAAATTGGGAAAAAACTTTTCGGGTCAGTTTTTTGCAAAATTTTAGCTGAAATCGTATACTAACCATATGTCCCCTACTAAATATGCAACTATATGTCCCCTACTGAATATGCAACTATATGAGACCTAATGAGTAGCAACTATATGAGCCCTACTGAATATGCAACTATATACCCCGTACTGAATATGCAATTATATGCCCCCTACTGGATATGCAACTATATGAGCCCTACTGAATATGCAACTATACGAGCCATACTGAATATGCAACTATATGAGTCCTACTGAACATTCAATTATATGCCCCCTACTGAAGGTGCAACTATATGTGCCCTACTGAAGATGCAACTATATGAGCCCTACTGAACATGCAACTATATGTCCCATACTAAATATGCAACTATATAAGCCCTACTGAATATGCAACTATATGAGCCCTAATTAATATGCAACTATATGCCCCCTACTGAATATGCAACTATATGCCCCTACTGAATATGCAACTATATATCCCCTATTGAATATGCAACTATATGAGCCCTACTGAATATGCAACTATATGAGCGCTACTGAATATGCAACTATATGAGCCCTACTGAATATGCAACTATATGGCCCCAACTGAATATTCAACTATATGAGCCCTACTGAATATGCAACTATACGAGTCCTACTAAACATGCAATTTTTGTAGTTGTTTAAGTCGGTTAATAAGAAGGTATGCATTGACTGTAAGTTAATCAGTTAGGAGAAACTCATACATCGAAATAAATAATTCGCATATATAAAGCAAAACACATGACCTTTTTTTTCATTATAAAAGTACATTACCTAAATTCTACTTCATCTCTAGGTAATTCATCAAAATAAAACTAATATTCTCAAAATAAAGCTAACATTAATTGTTGCTTGAAATGTATGTTGATTATCTAAAAAAAACATAGTACGCTGCGGTCATTTTTTAATCTTGATTGCAAGTGTTAAATTAATGAACTCGGGTAGGTGGAAGAATTTGGCTTCTGCATAAGGAAGGCCTAATTTTTTGTAGTCAAGGAGCATGTAGTCGAATGATAAATAAAAAAAATTGTAAAATAAAAGAGGAATAAGGAAATGTTAAATTTAAGTATCAAATAATATAATCAACAAATAAATCCAGATTTACCTCAAAATGCTGCGGAGAGAAGTGAAAGCTCCCCATTTTAGGTTATGCCATCCTAAGGTACTGCTAAATTAAATGGAAGGATCTTATCAACGTCCACCTGGAAATTTTAGGAAACAGAACGGAGTCCATGTGAAACCAATTCAAAAAAATGTTAGGGAAGAAGAAACCCACCCAAATAGAAATGAAGACGAAAGGAAAACAAAATTAAAATGTCAATAGATTACCCATGAATCAACCATTATTGGAGATACATTTATAGCACCAATCATTTGGAATTCCGGCAGAGGAGTTGAACCGGTAAATCCTAATATCCTCACACAAATAATATGTAATTAAAACACACTTAATCATAAATATAAAAATAGTAAATTACAAAAAAGGACAGTAGGAAAAGTAAGGGAGGAAATTCATCGAGGGCCTTTTTAGTCACCCGAAAAGTGAGAAAAGACCAAAAAAAGCCAAAAGGAGGTACCACATTAATCCTCAATTTAGAATTTAAATAATTTCCATAGTCACTAAAAATAATATATAGTATATATTTGATTAGCAATTATTACCTAACTATACTACTACTCTTACTATATAAAATTTAATTTGATTAACACTACTCTTACTATACAATATGATATAATGTAAAAATTAATTAACAATATCCTTATCAATTTTTTTGTTTACTTTTTTCCGAATATCCCAACCTTATAATTTATAATGTAAAGTTTTTTTCGTTTTGTCATTTTTTCTTCCTCAATTATTATTATATTAATTTTCCCATCAATTCCCTTATTTAAATTGTCCATTATTTAATTTTCTTTCTACTGTTAGCAACTTTCTCTAAATTTAAATTTTCAAATTTAAAACAAAATAATAGAATCGGAATATATGGGAAAAATGAAAATAAAAATGAAATTAGATTGATATCGTACGACACGTCTTTTGTGTGGGTTAATTTGCCGTTTTTACTTTCTTCTCCTCAATCGATTTATTTAAATGATGATTAGCGCCTAATTATTTTTAAATCATTTGAATGTAGTGGATATATAGGGAGTGTTTATATTTCTGTTTCTGTATGTAAAAGCAATTATTATAAATCTATTTCTAGGAAAAGGAATTCCTCCTGTTATACAATTTATTTATTTATTTATAAAGTAAAATTTGTTTGAAGTTATGAAATTGAATCTAATCTTTGCTTGTAAGGCCTACATACTTGGAATATTTCTATAAATTTATATAGATGTTATCGGTTATTTGAATTGATTCTCCTACTCTTTGTTTCTTTTCCAACGACAATGCGGAGTTGTCTACTGTGAAATAGAACTAATCTCAAGCTCCTTATGTTGTTCATTCCAGCTATGGTCAAAATCCTTACCATTGCTCCTTATACTTCCTAGCTCTTATGGCTTCCTCTGCTTTCAATACTTGCATCATTGCCACAGATTTTGTCATTTTGATATGGCCATGTCTTGGGCTTTACGAGCCAACAGGATTGAACAAATGTTTTGTAAGAAACAGAAACCGACCAATTGGATGTCCTATTTTTGAGTTTAATTACAGTTTGATTTGGACTAGTTGCAAGCTTTATTATAAGGTCCAAATTAATGAAGTTGCTTGCTGCAATTGCAATTTACTATTAAATTTCAATTTCCAAGTCTAGTTTATTAATTGTTTTTTCTAATTTTTGTTTCAGTATATGTCTTCTCCTCCAAGACTTTCAAATATATGTGATCTATAAGTATCACAACGTGATTGTACTATCAAGATGCTTTTATTAATACGTAAAGGAACAAAGGAGAAATATTGCACTCAAAAAGATCCTGGATACAAAGGTCAAACTCATCTTCGTTGATAAGCAGGTAGCAATAATATTTTTGTATTTACTTTTCTTTTAATTTTAGCTTTATATACTTATTATATATATTATTGTGTAGGGCACACAAGTTCAAGGGATTATATTCAATGATAATGTGAAAAAATTGATTGATTCTTTTGTAACTCCGAACACCTATTTCACCTATTTCACATGTATTTTACATGAATTGGTTTCGATATATTTTTTATAATATACTATGCTTTCACTGTTAATTAATATTCATTATTATTTAATTATTTGTAATTATTGAATATTTCTGATTTTCTTATTATTTAAAGTTATCTAAAAAATTTTGTTTACACGTATTGAACCACGTGCAACGCACATGAAGATGAAAACTAGTCAGAAAAAATGGGAAATTTTCTATGTTTTGGTCGAAGGCCTAGTTACCTTTGCAGGCTTGAACCCATTAAATCAAGTCTAAAATATATAGCAAAAGTGGGCTACATTGCGCCGCCTCAATCAAAAACTAATTTCATAAAAATCCCGAAAGGCCCATTTAATATAACCAAGGTCTCAGCCCAACCCAGATGGTAGGTAAATAAAAGCGCAGGTTACGTAAGCATTTGTCTTTGTCATAAAGCAAAGCAAAAACAAGCCGGCGCAAAAGGACACACTCTCTCACTACTACTTGCTGTATAAATTGAAAAGGCATTTCATTTCACGCCCAAACTCATGGGGGGAATTAAAAATCCAATCGTCTAAAAAAAATCTGATTTCCCTCATTTTTTTCTTTTAAAAAAAAATACCTTACTCGCGCCAGACGCTTTTTCTCACCCTTTCGATTCAAACCCTAGTTTCAGAATTTCAGGAGAAAGGAGAAGAGAGAAAAGAGAAAGAAAAAGAAAAAGAAAAAATGCCGAGAGAAATCATAACGCTCCAAGTAGGACAATGCGGGAACCAGATCGGAATGGAGTTCTGGAAACAGCTCTGCCTCGAGCACGGTATAAGCAAAGATGGCATTCTTGAAGATTTTGCTACTCAGGTTCTCTTTTCCTTTTTAAGTTTTTGCTTAATTTTTAGTGTACTTTAAAGCCTCACTTTCCACTAAATTATGTGAATTCTTGTTGATTTTCTTTTCGTATGCTTGTTTTGTTCACCGACTTATTGAAATGTCTACGCTAATTCGAGAAAACTTTTCAATTAACGGTCAGATGATGCCTTGAATCTTAATCAGGCTTAACTAATCCACAATTTTTCGAAATTAAGGTAATTTTATCTGTAATGTAAAAGAACACAAGTGGTGAGTCACTCAGTTACTGCGAGTTAAACAAATCTTAATTTTATCGGTGTGGATGATGCAGGGTGGTGACCGGAAAGATGTCTTTTTCTACCAAGCTGATGATCAGCATTACATACCACGAGCTTTACTCATAGATTTGGAACCTAGAGTTATCAATGGAATTCAAACTAGTGAATATCGGAATCTCTACAATCATGAAAACATCTTTGTTGCTGATCATGGTGGAGGCGCTGGAAACAACTGGGCCAGTGGATATCATCAGGTTCTTTTTAAATTGGGTCTTCTTTTGCATTGAAATTTTTTACATTTCTATGTTCAATAGTGTATAAGTTTGTGGGTGCTTTAAGTTCAAGCTTGAAGCAGCTTTCTATCTGATTACTATTTTACTTCTGTTTCCTGTTGCTTTTGTCACGATAATAATGTGTCAGATAACAGCTATAAACTCTTACGGTCTTCTGCACAATAATCTAATGGGAATTTATTTACAGCACGATGAATGGTGATAATTTTCATTAAACCCCAGTTTTTTATTCATGATTTTGAAACAGGGAAAGGGTGTTGAAGAGGATATAATGGACATGATTGATAGAGAAGCTGATGGGAGTGATAGCCTTGAGGGTTTTGTTCTATGTCATTCTATTGCTGGAGGGACAGGCTCAGGTTTCCTCACCTTATCTTCATATTTGCCTTTTTTATTTTCTCTTGTGGTCTATAGGGTTTCTTAATTAGTTAGTTTGTGCTTCTTTTTCTCATTATGTTTATATTCGAACACATATTGGCTTCCATTGGATGCAAAAATTAGAACCATAGGCACTAGTGTATTCATTAAGAGATACTGAAATGTTCTTGAAGACTTTGGCTTGGTTACGACTTAATTGCTCTCATTTTTACAATGAAGGTATGGGTTCCTATCTGTTGGAGACTCTAAATGATCGGTATAGCAAGAAGTTGGTCCAGACTTATAGTGTATTCCCCAACCAGATGGAGACAAGTGATGTAGTGGTCCAACCCTACAACTCACTTTTGACACTCAAGCGACTAACGCTGAATGCTGATTGTGTTGTTGTTCTTGACAATACTGCACTCAATAGAATTGCTGTGGAACGTTTACATCTAAGTAATCCTACATTTTCTCAAACAAATTCTTTGGTCTCCACTGTGATGTCTGCTAGCACAACAACTCTACGGTATCCAGGATACATGAACAATGATTTGGTTGGTCTTCTTGCCTCTTTAATTCCGACACCAAGATGTCATTTTCTTATGACAGGTTACACACCACTTACAGTGGAGCGCCAGGTGAGTCCAATGCCGATGTCATCTTGTTAATATACTTACGGTTATGTAATTGCTTATCCTTCCTAATCAATTGCCTCTTTTGGCATTTGGAAGAGTTAAGACTATCGTCTTTTAAATTCATTTACTCACTCATTTCCTAATGGTTGGGATGAAAAAAAAAATGTGGGATAGGAAAAGGATACCACATCTGTTGATTTACACAAAGCTAATGATTTTCCTTACAGACCTAGAGGAAGCTCCCTATATTCCAATTGGAAAATTTACTTAAGTTTAGTACTTAGGGAATTATGGTATAGGTATTTGTTTCAGCAAATTTCTTTCAATATTTTCTTACAAGAAGATAAATTCTCATATCACGTCATTGGGCTTAGCTTTGTGCTGCGAAATGATGAGTAACCATTAAAGTGATGCTACTTTAACTTCCCAAGACTCCTAAGTGTTATAGTTATTCATGTAAAAGTTTCATCATTATTATGCTTTTCTGTCGTCTCTGTTGGCTCAGTTTTTACATGTGTTCACCATGAATGCTTCTCTAGTTAATTCCCTGAGAAGATTTGTCGACACAGCCTGATGTCAATACATCTCTTCTTGGCAGGCTAATGTGATACGCAAAACTACCGTTCTTGATGTGATGAGAAGACTTCTCCAGGTGAGACATGTAACTGGTAACCGTTCTGACAAAGCAGGTTTGCATTTTTCTGACCATAAGATTCCTTGCAGACAAAAAATATTATGGTTTCCTCTTATGCACGTACAAAAGAAGCTAGCCAAGCGAAGTATATCTCAATACTGAATATCATTCAAGGAGAAGTAGATCCTACTCAGGTACTTTGAATTAAATTTTACAGTGATGCTATGACTTCACCATATTACTTGTGTAATCTATACTAACTTTAAATGTGATTGCTTTTTAATAGTTATATAAATTATCATATGATAAAATCAATATTAAGTTGTGCTGACCTTATTTTTGTTCGAAATTTGTTTTAAATCTTCGTTTCTTACTGGTTTAAGCTTCTAATGTTTGTTACTAAATATTTTCCCATTTGCTTGTTCAGGTGCATGAAAGTCTACAGAGGATTCGTGAAAGAAAGCTTGTAAATTTTATTGAATGGGGCCCTGCAAGTATTCAGGTCTCTTTACAGTAGCAGCAAGTATATTCACATTGGTCAATTCTTTTTTCTTATCCTGGATTTACATCATGTGTTTGTTCTTCTGGTGTTTTTGTAGGTTGCCCTTTCTAGGAAGTCCCCATATGTCCAGACTGCTCATAGGGTACAACTCTAATGCTTATATTTAGAGTTTAGATCACTTATATTTCCTTTGTTAGAGAATTATTTTGAGCATGATTTTGCTGTCTTTTCATGATTTGGTGCTATCTGTATTATAAGATTAATTGAGAATGATTAAAGAAGTTCATGTTGCATTGATCAGGTGAGTGGTCTTATGCTAGCAAGTCATACAAGTATCAGACACCTCTTCAGCAAATGTTTGAGCCAGTATGAGAAGTTGAGAAAGAAGCAAGCGTTTCTTGACAATTACCGCAAGTTCCCAATGTTTGCTGTGCGTTACCAGCTTCCTGGTTCTTGTGGTTTATTTCAGCTATACTTAATAAGTTTTGGTAGCTGGCATACAGAAGCAATTGCACACATAGATTTTTAATCCAAATCTCTGATTTGTGAACAGGACAATGATCTCTCAGAGTTTGATGAATCAAGGGACATAATTGAAAGTTTGGTTGATGAATACAAGGCGTGTGAGTCACCAGACTACATCAAATGGGGAATGGAGGTGTGTATATACCTTGCTGGCTCCAATTTCTCAATTTTGAGTACCTGTTTGGCAGCCACTTATGACTATCTGATATGCAGGATCCTGACCACAGTTTAACTGCTGAAGGAAATGCCTCGGGAACACTGGATCCAAAATTGGCAGTGTAACAAAATGATTAAGCCACACTCATGTTTTCTCTCAGGTAAAGGTTTATTCACTGTTCTTTATTGGAAAAAGAAAAGAAAATCATTGTAATGTTTAGAGTTTAGACTTCCATGGGCTTCTTGCCCCTTAATTTTTAGTGGTGATTGGCTGATTGCTCCATCAAGAGTGTGGGTCTTTCATGTTCTTAAAGTTTGTGTTTGTTTGTATAAGTCTTTTAACTCTATGTTCTTGCTTATGCTGGAGTAATTGAGACTTGAGCCCATGCTCAAATTGATGTTTAGAAGCTGCAGTCATTTTCATAGTGATTGCCTTAGGTTTTGATGTGGTTCTCAATTGAAGAAGGAAGAATTTTATATTCACTTGGCAATTTGGCTTTAGAGGAGGACCTTTAATGTCCTTATACTCCATTGATTCCTTATTTTTTGTTGGTTAAATATGTCTGTGCACATGTACCCACTTTTCTCCTTTAGTAGTTTACTACCACATTTTTCCTAACCTATAAAGGTCCTTGCTTGGAATTGGATGCTTGCAGGATACCACATTAATGTAGGAGCATTGTGGAGAGTGGATTGTAAATAGAAGGAAATTCCATATGTATCTGTATTTGGCTTGTTTTTGTTTTTAATAGAGAAATACATTCGTTTCTGTTTTGTGGAGGTTTGTAATTTCGGTAATTGCTTTGTGGGGTTTAATCTTTCAACTCTTGGGATTTTGATTCCTCCTAGAAATAGACCTCTACGGTGCGATGTGGTGCGGTCCATTTTTTTCTCAATGGAATTGGACATTAGATTTTACTACATTTGACAGTATGTAGTCATTCGACGTTATGGGTTACAACTTACAAGTTATATCATCTATGCATTTATGCGCATACAACAAAATTATATTAGTTTAAGGTTATGGTCTGCCCAGAATGTACAGAAAGGGGGGAAACACAGATTTGGCATATCCCACTGGCCGTAGATTTCTTAGATTTTGTGATGTGTGGTTACTGGTGGTTCAAGTTTTATCCTTTTACTATTATCAGTTCAAGATTTTGTAGGCATTAAAGTAGGGGAATGGAATTTTGATTCTAATGTTATATCATACATGTGCAATTGTGCATGGCATCAACATGGCATGTGCTGTCGTTTGTATCAATATGCTTTGGATGGTCCCATCCATGTTTTGCTTCTGTCCTTTTACATTATAATACACTATTATCATCTTAATGACACTCACATAATTTCCCTATTTGTTTCTTCACTTTTCTTTTCCCTACTTGTTTTTTCACTTTTCTAATCTTTACCGTCGGGAATTAGGTTTATTGGGAGTGCCATTTTAATACATTGCATAGGCATATATAGTAAATGGAAAAATTGGCAGCTAGAAGGGTATCCAAGGATGATAAAACGTTGTTAAGGACCAAAGTATGACAATTTTGATGACCGGCATACACTTCTCCAATTCTTGGAAGTTTTCTTTTGTTTCCTTTTTCAATTTCATCCTATGCTATTCCAGCCTCTGTATTTTTCATTAATATTTTTATGATCAAAGTACTTTTCATTAATATTGAGATAATTTTTTTTTCATGTATAAACCCAGATCCAAATTGAAAAACAAATATCTACAGCGTAAGGCCCAAGCGCATTCTAACACACTTATTATATATTAATAAAATTGAAAGTTTATTACCATAGAGTTGGATCAAGTGGTAAGCGGCTTGTTCCAGGTTAAGTAGGTCTTAGATTTGGGATCTTATATACGTAATCGTCTCCACTGGTAGACTCATCTACGAAATCTAGATACACGACCCGAGTCGAATCTGGATTAGTTAGAGTAAAGCCCCTGATGGGAAAAAAAATTGAAAGTTTATTATAATTAGGCATGTTCGAACGTTGAAGAGGGTAGTTATGTAAAGGCATTAATTGATTCAATGGAGCTCACATGCAGTCGTGGACCAATGAAACAATATAGAGTCAACAGCCACTCAATCAGTTGTTTTTAACTCAATTTAGAGTAACTGATTCCTTTGGCCAATTATTTGTAAAATTTAGAAAACAAGAAATTGATTTTTTTGAAATTTGAAATTTTAAAATGCGTCCCCACCCAAATGACCAATTGGCAGCAAAGCTGATAATGATGGTAGTGCAAAGCTAGGCAACAACGGCCAAACAACACAAAAGAAAGACAAAATGAGGTCAGGTAAGGTGAAAAAAATGAACGTTATTTTTTTCGCAAATTGCCGATACTAATCGTGCTTCTCTGTCATGTCCAGCCGTTACCCCTAAGCAAACCTTTTTACCTAATTCCCCAACGAGATTTAACAATTAGAATGTAGTAACTTCTAATTAGTGAATTGATTTGATTTTTTTTCCCAGGTGTTTGAAACAAAACATTCTATTTCTTTCCCCATATATAATTCCATAAGCTCACCAAATAGAGTCTACATTTAACTTATGGCAAAAAAAAAAAAGAATCTACATTTAACTTTAAAGAATCTCTTTGTAAATGTAAATTATTAGAATGTTACGATTCTCCTGAATTTAAACTAGATTTGGATAACAAATCTTAATGGTAAACTATTCATCTTAGTTTACAAAAGTAATAGTATGACATAAAATATATATAATGATCATGTAAAATTAGTCGTTTAATGTGTTTTTAAAAGGATTTTTTTTAGTGAAAATAGTATAATAGTAAAAATGACTGAACAACAACAACTCACATGACAGTCTGTCTCCAAAGAAAAGAAGAAAAACTCAATGTAATCAACACTTACCTAATAAAGATAATCATATGACCCCACTCCCAAAACTCCCAATTTTACTGCTTAACGTACAACTTATTACACACTATAATTGCCTCAACCTTCTTATTTAAACTCTCACCTTTCTCTGCTTGTGTTTCTTCTCATTCTGGGTTCTCTTCAACTTTCTTTCTCTTTAGAGCTCTCTCATTGCCCATTGAGGTGATAATTTACAGAGAGCTTTTTCAAAATTTGTTATTTGTTAGTACTAAAAGAAAAGAAAAAAAGAGAAAATGGCAATGGTTTCTTCCAGGGCTTTTATGAGCGTCGTAGCTATTTTTGCTCTTGTTTTTGCCATTGTTTCACCATACGTTGAAGCTCAGTCAGCTGCTCCAGCTCCAGCTCCTGCCAGTGACGGTAACTTTCTCCCTTTTTTTTTTCCATTTTGTTTTGGGTTTTTAGATCTGTTTTCTTCTGCTTCTGTTCTGAAGATAAAGTTTTATTCTTTAGATCTGTAGTGATGTTGGTAACTGCGTTCCTTAGAGTTCTGTTAATATTTAGAGACATTGCCAAAATCTTTGTCTTGTTTTTGTTACATGGAAATGTTGGTTTCTTCGTCTTCTGCAACTTTCCCGTTGCTAATTGGTAACCACATTGATTCCCTCGTCTGTTTTGTTCTGTTCTGTTTTGAGGGATTGGGAAGATTGCTCAACTAGTACTTTCTTTCTTGCAAATGCGTTTTGACATCCTTAAAACACCATCCCCGATGATGTTCTCACTTCTGTCTTTCCTAGGTTTTTTTTTTTTGTGAATTTAAATTGTTTGAGGAAACTGGTAAATTAACATTTTCCATTAACAATGGTGGCAGGAACTTCAATTGACCAAGGAATTGCTTACGTGTTGATGCTCGTGGCATTGGTGCTCACATACCTCATCCACCCTCTTGACGCATCTTCATACAGCTTCTTCTAAATTGATTATCCCTAGGAGTACTTGATTCATTTCAATTAGGGTTGCAATAGAAATTGCTATGTGGATAAATATTTCAAGTTGTTTCTTCCTTTTCTTTCTTTTTTTCTATTGTTTTGGGTGATAGATATGGTGTTTTGATTTGCAACTGTTTCGAAAGATTGGATTTACTAGTAGTATTCATTCTGTTTCTAGTAACCTACTCCGAATCCTGATTTTCTGTTTTTTTTGCCTAAATGACTAAAAAACCAATGAAAATGACGATATGGAAAGTAGATTTTTACTCGCATACGATAAAAACCATAAAAACAAACTTTATTGCAAAAGATTTGCAAAGATTCCTTTACAAAAGAAAAGCAAGCTCTCAGTTGCAACTTGCAACTAGGTCCTGGAATTATGAAGAAAAGCAACTTGAAGCCCGATTATGAAGAAAGAATACAGCCTGGCATTTCCAGGTCCTGGAATTATTGTCGAAATGTTGCCTCTCTTGAGTCTTTTTGAGCATGGATTATCCACTGAAAAAGCTTTGCCAAAGTTCTTTGAGGGCAGCAACATGATTGATCTTTGTTCTGGAGGAGTAGGACCACAAGTGTATGTTACTGCAAGTATTTTTCTTTTCTTCTTTTCACTTCATGGAGTCAGGTGACTATACTTTGAAAATCAAATCAAAACATTGCTGGCACGAATCTAAGTCCTTCAATAATGATCTTCATGTCTGTGATGTAAAGCGTACTTGACAACTTCATAAAAGGAAACAACAATCCCCACTGAAGGACCAGCACGACCAACACGAGGACCAAGTCCAGTGAATAGTCCCTTTATCCCTCCATCCCTGTTCCAAATCACAGTTTGGTACAAATGAATTATAATGGAAGTGAATATTCTGGATAACCTTAATTCAGCTCATAAGAATTTGACAGATTTCCTACTTGGTGAAACTGTGAAAGTGATATTAGGTAGTTTGACACTTTGACTACAAGTTAGAGCAATTGCCAGGAGAAACAGACACTAATGCTATAGAGTAATCGTTATATATATGAAAGAACTGAAGGAAGCCGACCCTGTAGAATTAGCATGGTCATCTGATATTAGTAATTGTCCCTATGGACAAACCCACTAGAGCTAACATATGGTGTTTTCACTATGACCCTATAGTAATTCTTGCATTAGTTTAGCCATTATCTAGAAGATCCACTAGTAGGCCTCTACGGGACTGATGCGTCCAAGTCAATGGTAAGCTACTCGACCAAAGAGTAATATGCCTTAAAAGGAATAGGAATAGCACAAAGGAGTGCAACATACCTCCAAATTTCCAGCAGCGTTTGTCTTATACCCATGGTTAAAGCCTTTGTGGGATCTTTCTGGAAATAAAGAAAAGAAAGATTCAGTATCAAAATGCACTCATCCAAAGAAAATATCTGAAATGAAACCAGCTAGATCCCATTTTCTCAAAAATACTGTTCCTCTCATGGTCAAATCTGATGCTCTGAATATAAACCTTATTGTCTTAGTGCGCAAGTGTATATGCATGCATAAGGCTTGTGCACTGAGGGCACACAGAAAGGGTACTGGGGTGCAGGTTGTTATGTGCTGTTCATCCTATCCAAACTGAAAATTAATGCATATCTAGAAGCTAGGCTAGGAAGCAGAGACCTCTATCTGCCTCCGGGTCTTTGCAACATCCAGCGGACAGGTTGCAGCTGCAGCAATGCTTCCTGCCACAAAACCAGCAGTGAAATTCGCCCCAACAACACAACCTGCACCAGCTTCATCACCCATCAAACCAAGCAATTTTCTCCTCATCTGAGAAAGACAAATGAAACCAGCAGTAAGTTGAAGCTAGCATCAAACATATCTGAAAAAATCTCAAAACTTATCCCTCTTATTTAAGGAATGGAAGTCTCACCGGCTCAAGTGTTGACCAACAGATTGCAGAGAAAGGAACATCACGAGCAAGTTGTGCACTAAGGCCAGTCCATAAGACACGGTAGCTTTGTACTGTTATAAGAATATGTCAGCAATCATGACCATAAGCTTAGTTTAATCTACCTTTCCCAATAGCCAAGTAATTTTTTGTGCAACATCAAACAGATATTGTTTCAAAGAGAGACAGCAAGGTAGTACTCAATCTAATAGCTATCAATTCGATTGTTATCTTACAGTTTTGACAGCCATTTGTGCTCCTCCCTGGGTTTATGACTCCACCTAATGTCTTCCACACTCCTGGAGGCTTCACACCACTTTGAGTTTCTTTAAATGCCTGGAATTTAAAGGAAAGTCAGAATTATAAGGTTGAGTTTCATCACCTCAAATATTCAATTCCTGCAGATTAGGCACACAACGGTTTATACCTGCATGCGGGTCCTAGCCAGTTCAACAGGATAACATGTTACGCAAGCTAAAGAACGTGCAGTCATGCCGGCAACTAATGGAACATATGGGGTCAAAGTTGGAGCATTCTTTGTTGTAAATTCTTCCATTGAATTGCGGAAAATGTCATAACAAGGCATGTAGATGCCAACCTGGTTGAGAATAAAAGAACAAAGCCCATCAGACAATAACTCGTACAATTAAAAATGCCTCATCACAGAGATGCAGGGGATAAAAACATGAAATTTTAGCCATAAAATAAAAGAAGAGAAAGACTAACGGTAGGCACAGCCAATGCTAAACTTGCATTTGTTCCTCTCCATAGTCGGGTAAATCCTTCCTGCACAAATTCACTCCTGTGAACCACAATAAGTAATTTGACCATTGAAAACGAAGGTGTCATACGTATCATTATATGTTAAATGAGTATAATTTCACATATAATAAAGGATAAATGATTGTGCCTTAGATAGATAAAACTGTTCCCAGAATTAAGTTCTTTTTTCATCCCTGAACTTATAAGTTAGAACAGCTGAACAAAACATCTACCATTTTTGTTGTCATCAAGTGGGTTTTTTTACATATGTAAACTGAACTAGTTACTATACACTAATTCTTTTGAACAGAATTGCCATTACAGCATCAAACAGTTGAAAAACAAGTCTAATATAGTACTAGTAAATAGCAAATGCAGAAAAAAGACCAACCTGACGAGCGACTTTGTATAAAACATCAAGTGTTCCTTTGTACCGATTACATTCAGGGGGACATACTGATCCAGAGCCAACAACTGAACGTGCGCATGATTGAGGACCTCTCAATTCTGGAAAAGTCTAAAACAGAAGAGCAAAGCAGGAAACCAGAAAAGATTCAAAGGCAAAATTAAGATGAATTTAGCACAGGAAAAATCAACAAACAAACGAAAACAGGGGAAATAAATGAAATTGATTCGCACCGTGCTAGTTTCTATGCAGGTCTGGTAAGGAACTC
Source organism: Corchorus olitorius (assembly GCA_001974825.2). Classification (NCBI taxonomy): domain Eukaryota; kingdom Viridiplantae; phylum Streptophyta; class Magnoliopsida; order Malvales; family Malvaceae; genus Corchorus; species Corchorus olitorius. The sequence continues at coordinate 26,755 of AWUE01012665.1, forward strand.
CAGCTGCCTGAGCTTGCAACCTTGTCTGGATGCCACCCAAAAACAATTTATTCTTAACATTTTTATTTTCAGGATGAAACATTTGAAGATCATCAAAAGAGAAACCCCAAAAATAATGCCTTTGAAGAATCAAGAACCTAATGAAACAAACGGCGGAAAATTGGATACCTTTGCGACATCAAGAGGGTTAACTATGACGGCGGAAATGAAAGCGGCACCGGCGGCAGAGAAAGCCCTCTCACCGAAGCTCAAATTGACGTCAGTTACAGCCTTTGAAGTTTGGGTTGTAGAATCGTGGTGGCCTTCTCTTAACATAGTCTCAACGTTTCCTTCAAAATCAACTCTGGTCGCCGCCGCGGCGCTTACCCATGAAGCTAGACCCGGCCTCGAGCTTACCATCCCCTCCACTCCTCCACCAGCCTCTACCTCAGATTTTCCTTGCTTGGTTTTGGTAATAAACAAACCAAGAGAGAGCTACACGAAAAGTGAGGAAGTTTCAACTTTGAACACAATTACAAAAGAAAGCTTTTAAAAGATTTCTTCTAGGACTTTCTTTTTTTCTTATTATACTTTCAACAATTAAAAAGGGAAGAAAATCTTGCATGGGAAAGATTGATTAGATGAGTCGAAGCAATGTGTGATTCGTGGCGTGGAATTAAGGGCGCCACCAATTTCTTCTTCTAACAGTTGCAAACTTGCAAAGGCAAAGAAACCTTCCATTTCTTCCTAAAATTAAATTTTCGTAGAACTTTCCATTCGAGTAAAAGCAGGAAAGCCCAAACCTTATGGATTAATACCTCATCTGAGTATGGGCTTGCCCAAACATTGTGGGCTCTGGCTAAATCTGAAATTCTGAGCCCTCTTCAGAATCTCTTCGACTCTGCGCCCTTGGAAAAGAAAAATCAACAAGGGGTTGGATCAAGTGGTACTTGTTCCAGTTTAAGCAGGTTTCAGGTTCGAGACCTTACGTATGCAGCTGTCCCTATTGGGAGACTCACCCACCATCACCAGATGTGCGACGTGAGTCGGATCCGGATTAATACCATCACCATGTGTGCGACATGAGTCGGATCCGGATATAATAAAAAAAAAATTGGAAAAGAAAATGATGGAAAGTAATGGCCACCTAAATTACTTACTTGAATTATTGAATGAGAATCTTTACGTTTAGAAAGGCCAACTACTTGAATTGGCAAATAAATAACAGACAGAAATTGGATTCCAATGCCAAATCACATCCATTGTATGCTTTGAATTGACTATGCCAAGTGGGATATATGGCATGCATGTTGTTTGCATACAATAGATTATCATCGACCCACCAAAACAATTTAAAAAAGAAAAACATTTCTGAAGAAATTGAGTTGTATAATTTCATATGTATTATTATTTATAGTATAATCAATAATGTAAGAATCATCCCCTGCCATAAAAGACATCTAGGGGACTTTTTGAGATGGTTAATAAAGAATCTATTTTTTCTTCTGTTTCTTTTGAGTACATGGTAGTAGTAGTAGAAACAAATCTTCTCACTGAATTACTACAAGGCTGTTGCTTTGCCTTTGCATGATAAAATTGTAAAGTAGATGAAAGACTGGCTGAAATCAGGATTAGTTTTACTGCAATTCCAACAGCGTTGTGCCACTTCCAGGGGTTGAACAGAAATTTAATGCAACAAATGAGAAAACTGGAAAGCCTTCTGCTCCTGCTTTGTTGAACTTGAACCCCATTCTTTTTCATGGTTTCTCTCACATTCCTGACGACAAACCCAGATTTCTTATCATTGCCGAAACAAGCATTCAACTCTTTCACCACTTCCAGGGGTCTTCCTTGATATTGTTTTACTTGTTTTATGAGAAATAATCTGTTTTGCTCCAGATTTGTGAGGACTGAATGCCTGTCCATCAGCTGCCAAGACTGCAACTTCTGCATTTAGATAGCTATGAATTTTGAATATGATTTTCGCACAGAAAATTAACAGAATTTTGAACATATGGGTATGTATATGACATTAATTAAGAAACTGGGGAAAGTACTAACCATACATATAAAGTCTGATGCATCATCATATCATATATAATAAACCAAAAGCAAAACCTCTAAAAGTCAGGTAGAAAATTCTGATTCTACTCTTAATAGTTAATCACCAATTAAGATACCAACTAAAAGCTAACAGAATAATTAACTTTGAAATCATTTGTCATTCTTAAAGCCATTTGTCATTCTTAAAGCCTAGTGTCTGCCTATATTTAAGATGAGAGAATCTACAAATCCAAACTTAAATAGATCATTTCCATGAAGAAAAGAGCCCTAAACCAGAGCTTTTGAAGCTTGCAAATCCAATAAGAACCATTGAAGGATTTATTGTCGATAAATTTAGATCTAATGACGAAAAAGGATATATATTCCAATATGAAAGCTTAAATTTCAGAAATTGCAATGTTAAGAATCTGGCCTTGGCAAATAAATAATTAAGGAGACAGAAAGTAGGTATAACCTGCAGATGCAAAAGCAGGTTTTCAACATCCTTCAATGAATCCCTGATGGCAATCAATCTCTCCTTCTCTTGAAATGGGGTCTGCTTAATATCACAGTAGCGACCATGGTCTGAACAAAACCTGCAGAAACTGATACTGTTTTCGATTTCATCGTTCAACTTGTCATGCAAAGCCCATGCCCTCTCAATGAGACTCTGCAGTTTCTTGTTATTAATGAACTCCATCGATGGGAAAAACATAGACCCAGCAATCAAGCACTCTTCCCCTGTATAATGACTTTTTCAAGTCATGAGAGACTTTCTTTATTCGGTTGTTTTTGTTACTTTTTCAAACTTGTCCAGCCTTTCTTTTTCTTTGGCTGTGGTGGAAAGCAGCTTCAAGGGCTGTGGGAGGGACAATTTGGAATATTATGGAATGGAAGGTAGGCCTCTTCTTTTGATTAGTTTCGGACAAAATCATTTTGGTTTTTCTTTTAACTTCTTTTACTTTCTTTTAGTTTCTATGGGTGTGTTTTGCTTTAAAGTGAAGTTTTGTTTGGAACTGAGAAGCTTAGCTGTTTATACCCCACATTCTCACCCTCACCACATGCAACTAATCATGTAGATGTATGCCTTGCATGTCATACATTCGATGGCACGGTAACATACTAAATTACCAAGTCTAAATCCCTTCCATAGACAACGGTTGATTCGCCATACGGCATAAGGCATTTGACCTATTAGTAGAGTGCTGAACTCTTAATTCTAATGATTAAGATTCGATTCTTAGCAGACTCAAGTAACAAAGGGTTGATTCAATCGGTTAATTCTGTTCAAGGCTATTTGAGAAGCTGCCAGCATCCATGGACCATGGATGTGTAATCATGGCATTCCATTCAAGTAAAAGGAAGATGAAAAATAGCATGCCATAATCCATCATCATCATACAAGATGATAATCCATTTATATGATTATTTCCCTCGGAAAAAAAATTGAAACCCAAATGAGAAATGACCCCATCTGATTGTATAATGTTGAAAAAAGTTACATAAACAACCGATTTGATTTAGGAAATTTATGTGGGGTTAATAAAATCAGGGCCAACCTCGTTTGGTGGTTCTTTCAGTTAACATAAAATGATAATGGGCCATGCCAGAGTCGGTTTGGGCTGTCAATCCTTAAACGTGGTTAGTAGCAGAAGAAACCCATTTTCAATTGAACAAAGTCAACCACACATTCATTCCTAGCCAGCCCTTTTTCTTTTTGCCTTTAAGCTGTAGAAGAGGCCAAGGAATTGGGAGACCATGAAGTCTAAATTAATGTTATTTTTTCTAGAAATTATTTAATTTGGGCATGAATCATGATCTAATGTACAGTGGTTTGGCTCTTTGTAGAAGCAAAAGACATTGAATAATTGCAATCAATGAGGAGCCGCCATGAATTTTTATGATCATGAAAATGAGATAATAATAATCACTGTTTCAAATAGTCCCTAAGCCAAGAGCACATCCACAATGAATTATAGTAATCCATAATAATAGTATTATTATTTTAAAAAGGATAACATTTAATTATATTTGACATAATTATATATGTAATCCCATTGGCCAGCCATCAAAATCAGTGAAAGGAGGGAAGAGATCAGCAAAATATCATGACCTATAATTATTTATTCTCTTATGATATTGGAACTTAGAAGAAGAAAATGGAATATTTTAAGGCATTGTGGGTGTTAAATACACTTGATTTCCCTTGATCCTAAAATTAACCCATGTTGATTATTATTATGATGATACATAAAACTACATCAAATCAAAAGGTGGAAAAAATGTAGGACCCCACAACAGAAGGATCAGCTAGCTATCACCCTTAATTGATACTACTAGTATTGCAAAAGAAGCTAGTAGATGGAATGGAGCACAAAAATGAATGGGTCCTACTTGTTTGATTTCAAATTAAAGTCCACATGATGAACGGATGAGATTTTACGTGACCACCTTTACATAATATAATATACATGAGAGTAGATTTTCCTTTGGGCTCACTGCTTTATTTTTCCCCATGTTATGCAACAGAGATTTTGTGGGCCAAACAAACATGTACTCCATAGATTATATAATATATTAACTTAATCCGAGCAATTGTTCAGGTGGGCTAAGCCCAGTAAGCTTAAGGTGAAGAAGAAGATTAATATAACACAAAGCACTTGCCATTCACGTGATGTGATTAGTCAAAAAGACATCAATAATAGTAAAACTGATAAGTCTTCTTTTTTGATATAAACAACTCAACTTGTATAGTAACATAGATTTGAAATAAATTTTTTGTTTTTTTTTTTTTCTTCTCTGTTTAAGATGAGTGAAGAAGAAGAAGAAGCTAATGAGCAGGGAAAAAAAAGAAGACAGCTTGCCTTGTATTTGCATGCATGCAGCTATATATATTGCCTGTCTTGGCTTCACCATACATATTATTTTTTTTCCTATTCTCTTTAATTAGTTAGTTATATTACAGAATTGAAAACCTATTGCTGCTCCCATGAAGCATAGAGAGACAATATCAGAAGTAGGGCAGCTAAAGCCGACATAAAGTTGCAACTTGTATTTGTAGGCTACAACAGCAAACACCTTTTTTTTTCCTCCCTAATTTTTCTGCTTTTTAGTTTTTATTACAAATAAAATGCCAATTTTCGTTTAGGTCCTTGGATATTGCAATGGATGGCTCATTTTCTTGCATTTGTTAAACATGAATACTTTCAATTTCAACACAAACTTTTTTTTTTTTTTTACAAATAACTTTCAACACAAACTTAATTCAAAGGGTAGGTGGATCATGTATGGGTAATACTACGAAAAGAGGAAAAATTTTCTAAATTTTGGAAAGGATCCAAATCATCTCAATTAAGCCATAAATCCAACAGCATTCGTCACGTGACAACCTTTGAAGGTTTATTTATATAATAATATATTATATATAAAAAAAAAATGTTGTTGTAATAAGCAATCTTTGATGCGTCTTATTAAGCATATGAAAAGTGTCATGTCATATAGATATGGGTAAGTAAGAAAGAAAGAGCCTTGTTTTCGCTTTTTCGCAGTCTGTCCAGATTATGTTTGCATGATTTTGGATTTTTTACCTTTCTGGTTACCAGAATCAAAAGCTGTCCATCACAATACACTCTTCAGTACGATGAAACAAACCAAAAATGCCAACAATGTCTTCAATTAATATCTTTATTTGTTTTGTTTTTATAAATTAGACTTCCAAATTAATATTCTTGATCCATTATTTGACATATGGACATAACCAGAAGAGTTATGATTACATCGTTTACAATAGCACCATCATACATACATACATACATAAAGTAATTATGGACTCAAATGTTCAAGATTGTCCTTGAAAAAGCTTTAATTAGTTACCACTTTCTGAAATTTCATTGCTGGACTTAGTGGAGAACAACTGAACAATTTATTTGAATAGATTTCTGGTCTAACCAGGTAAGTTAAGCTGTACCTTCCAATTCTGGCAATGCAACGGTCCTTAAGGTTTAAAGTCAAAGAATCAAACCAAGGCATTCGTTTGTCGTTGTTACCATGCATTTAAAACACAAGAGGAAAAAAGCTTAAAAAGAAGATGAGGATTCAGGAAAGGAGTCAACTATTGGGCTTCAATTAGCCATTGTTCAAGCTTGCAAGTGGGTCTGATTACGGACAGGCCAGGCCAGGGGCCAGCAGGACAGCCGAGTAGCTTTTGATTTTGAAATCACGTTAATGTTAGTAACATGACTAAATAAAATCCAAAAAGCCTGCCATTTTTATAACTTTTGACTGTGGTGGGGGAATGGAGGGTTACTGAAAAAGACACAACTTTTGCTGCCGGAGATTTGAGCACGCCGGCCAGGATTTCGCCTGATAAGTGAAACTGCCATGTCTTTGGGATTTCTTATTTCTAGAAGAAATGACAGGCCCCTAATCAATAGCTTAAGCTACCCTATGGCTCTATAACTATTGACAACGCTTTCCAAGTTGTGTTTTCAATCCCACCACCAGGTCAATCTCGGTGGGGTCGGAAGTCCGACATATTTATTCTTTGTTTTCTAAGGATTTTTATTTTAATTTAAAAAAAAACAGAACCTTGCCAATGAGGAGAGTTGGGGTCCTTCCCATGGCCATCTCCCAGTTCTGTCTGTTGTCTTATGAAAAGTCATTATCAGTTTTTATGGTTGAAGCTAAACCAAAACACATCGAGGAAAATTGGGTTCAATAACAATGAAATTGAATTGCCTCTCAATATGGAACAAAACGTGTCTCAATATAAGATGTTTCCTGAAGTAAATTTTAACATCAATGGTGAAATTTTAAAGCACGAGAAATTGACAGTGAAAGAAACGTAACTATACTATTTTAGACAATCAAATGGGTAAATTTTCTATAATATTTGATAATAGCTTCTTTTCTTGTTGGTTTAATCAACATGCTTTAATAAACCTTTGACACAAGGAAAACCCAAACAGGGGAACATGTGTCATGGAATTGGAAACTAAGCCATGCTTAAAAAGAATGGCTCTTACTCACCAAAAACCTCATAAAAGAGTTAGTATGTTGTATGGCTAACAAGTGTCTAAGGTGGCGAACCATTGAACATGTATACCCAACCCAAACCCAACTTTAGCTTAACTTGGCAGCCTTTTGTTTTTTGAGTCCCCGCGCCAACGCTTCCATTAAAAAAAATTAAAAAAGAAAGGAAGAAATAAAATATCTTACCGACCCCAATCAAATACCCAGACAAGAAAGATCTACTAAAAGCAAAGGGGATTCAATTCAACAATTAAAAAAGAAACAAAAACTCAGATTAATTTACTCTTTTTTGAACAAAAGCCATATCCTCAAAGCACGCTTCCTATCACACATACACTACACAATGACCACGCTAATTGAAACGCACACCAAACCGATTCAATTCAACAAAAGTAAGAGAAACCGAATCCATGAAGAAAAAAAAAAGAAACCCTTGAAAGAACCAAGAATTTACATATTTACTTGGACATTCATTTCTTTACACACTGTAGTAGTAGTAGTAGTAGTTGAGAAGAACACCTAGAAAAAACTAGAAAGGGGTGGAAAAGGAAACAAGAAAAACTGGGGAAAATCAAATGTATCCAAAATTCCACTCGGAATTCACATAAAATACGCTTGGACAAAACTATATTTACCAGCATCATCATCGATCATCTGATCATTTCCAGGGCAGCAGCAATCTCCTGCTTTTTTTTTCTGGCATTTTACACTTGATTTTTAGTAGTAATTATCGACATCCCACGTACAAGACCCAAAATCAACATCTAATTTAAAGGAAATATCAGAGAAATCTTGTGCTAAATTGATACTCTCTTCTGGTAACCTCATTTCATCAAAAAATATTGGTGCAGGGTTATCAGAATCAAAGTAATCACATAAAGCACCTGGATCTGTTAATAAATACTCATCTGATAAATTACTTGTTTCTTTTGGGATTGGGAGTCCTTGTTCAGGTCTCCACTCACTTTCTGTAAGCTCAAAGGAGTCATCTTTGGACTCTATTTGAAGCTCAGCTTCTTCATTGGACTGAAATCTGAGAACAGAAGTAGGTGAACAGAGAGTGTGAGATTCTTGGCCGGAATCATACCCAGAAACCATTTCCACTTCAATCTCCGGTGGGGAAGGTCTAACAGGAGGCTTTACAAAATTTGTGAGGGCGTCAGGACCTTTGATTCGAATCGCGGCTCGGTCGTAAACCAAGGCAGCTTCTTCAGCAGTGTCATAAGTGCCAAGCCAGACCCTGGTTCGACTCGCGGGGTCCCTGATCTCAGCCGCCCATCTTCCCCACGGTCGTTGTCGAACCCCACGGTACTTTATACCGTTACCGGTAGACAAACATTGAGGTTGTTGTTGTTTCTTTGATCTCAAAGTTGTTGCAGGATTGTTACTCTTGTTTTGCTTGTTTGCAGGCTTGATCAAATTGACAGGAGAACAATCTTCAATTCTAATTTCATTTATATGCCTTTTCACTCTCTGATGATGTTTCACCTGTTCACACTCGTCGCTTGAAGAATCAGTGGCATCGCCATCGGTGAAAGAAATCCTGACAACTTTAGGGGCTTTGGCGTTGGCCTGAGACTCAGGCTGAGACTCCATGGGAAACCACCGGCTGTTCACTGTCTTGCTAATAACTCTCCTTTCCTCTGTATATTTTACTCGAGATGAAGAACTTGCTGGATTCATTTCCAGCAATTTAACATAAAAGATGCAATTTTTTTTTTCTTGTTAGGAGAGAAAAATCTGTGAAAGAAATGATTTTTTTAGCCAAATAAAACTTGTTGTTGGGAAGTAAAGGGCGAGAGACGAGGAAGAATGAAGAAACAGGAGAGTTCAGTTGCACGGCAGAAGAGTCAAAATGCCGAGAATCGCTGTTTTATAGGAGTATCTTGAATAAAACTACTTATTTTCATTTTTTTATTTTTATTTTGGCTCACTTTTTAATTTAAAAAAATATATATATATAATTACATTGTTAAATGTGTTCAAAATGATAATTTAAAATAATTAATAAAAATTTAGTGATGGTTACAAAACCGGAGATTCCGGTGATTACCGGAGATCCCAAACGACTCGCCGCATCTCCTTCTTAGTGACACGTGTCCGAAGCCCTCCCTCGGAATGAGCTTGGTCCTCCGATTCACCTTGGTCCCCAAGTAACAGAAACCTGTTCCACGCCCCAATGGAACGTGTGCTTCACACGCTTCAACCGCATTGGATACTTATCATAAATAAGTACCGTTTGATTTGCTGCTGACTAACGGTCACGGCGAGTAAGAGTAGAATTTCTCACTCTCACTGGAGAAAATCTGTCACGTGAGAGACAGGCCTACTGCACACGTATGTAGAATCATTCGGTCGCCGCCACGTCAGCTTTCAATTTTGACTAATCACCAGATTAACATTAAATTACCGATTTAAAAATGTTGATAATAATATAGAGTATATTACTCAATCAAAGTCTCAAATTAATGACATTAATAATCTGTTTACTTACCTTTTTTTTTGTACTCCAATTATAATTCCTTGCCCGTCAAGCATCAAATTTCAAAATGACTCTTTTTCCAAAAAAAAAAAATCAATTAAGCTCTGTATTTTACAATGTTGTTTCCAACTTTCCATTCATTGTCTCAAATCTCAATTTGGGTAGTTGACTGGGAATAAAACAAAGATTCAGTCAATAGAAAAATTAAGGTATATGATTTATTCTTGTTAGTTACTATAAATAAGAGGTTGGTCATATTTTATTTAGATTCTCATAATATTCAACTACCCATTGACTAAGGATTAAAGAATCAATTTTGTTCCATTAAGTCATTAACAGAAGAAAGGAGGTCTAAAAAGTATTGCATCTCTTTTTGTTTCTTGTACTACAGATGTTAATTAGACACAATATTAATTATTTGATTCTTGATTAGTATCAATTTGAGATATTTAAAGATCTTTTTTAGGTTTTGTTGGTTACTTTGGATAATTGTCAATGGAAAGATATATATATGTAACAATATTAATTCAATAAATATAAATATAGTCGAAGAGAAGGAAACGGGTAGCAAATTGAAGCTTGGGGGCCAAGGAAGAGAAAGGACATTCGTTGGTACATAACATAGTAGTAGCAAGCCAGGAAGTTAGGTAGAAAACGATAAGACATTGCTCGCCTTCATTTGTTTTTGTCACCCATTGTTCATTTACTTCACGTGACCCATTTGCTTCATTTTCAGCAGGAACAAAATAAGCACAATAATTTGTCTATTATTAATTACTGCATTAATATTTAACCAAACGCGTTAGAATTCTAGAGTTAAAGGAATTAAGATTTCGAAAGTGATGTAGAATTAGGAGATATCTCCTTGGAAAAAGAAGTTTTCAAACATTGTTCTTCTGATTCAATTATATTCCCTAATGAGCCATAATTCAAGTTAATTCAAAGACTTTTAAGTGCGGCAGCATGTGGTCAAAGTTGACTTTCTAAATTTAGTTTTCCATCATTGGCTTGGCTTATAAACTTCATTTCAAAAATTACTAGAATCCAAACATTACATGACAAAATTAAGAAAGAACAAGTTATTAGCATTATTATTATGTATTGAAATTGAAATCAACCTTCTTCGCTTAATTCACTTTTGTTTGGGTCCCAAGACTTTCCTAAATGGCTTAAACATATATAAGTGAATTTTTTTTTTTTGGGGTACACATAAGTTAAATTATAAGGTATATAAGTGCAAAAAGTCCTCAAAAATCAATAAATTCAGTAGTTGGTCATGGTCATGGACCTTGCGTCTTTATTCACACAAGACAGGATCACTTGCACAGCAATGGGCTTCCATTTTCTTTCCTTTTTCGGACAATTTATTGGGCTTTCTATGGCTTTTTTCTATGACTCGCGAGTCTCGGCCTATTACAGGTGTAAATTAAATAATTAATGCGGTCGCCATTAAACTCAAAATCCATTGCCAAAAAAAAAATATCAAACTCAAAATAAGACCAACGCGAATCACTTTCCAGGCAACCAGAAATGAAGGAGAGTTTAGTAGGCATCAGATTTGAAACAGAGTGATAAAAAATCCCCAAAAGTTTCGGAAAAAACAGTTGCATTATGAACAAACCAAAAACTAGGTCAATACATAGGCACTTATATATTTTTGTCCCTCAGAAAACAGAACAGGCAAACATAATTGGCTAAAAAATCTTACAATGGTTGGAGATAGCAAGAACAACACCTACAACATCTGCCAGCTTTATAAGCTGTAAGGTAAGTATCAATCTATTTTCAGCTTTGTCTATTACAGGAGCAATGACAAGTGACAACAAATTCAAGCTTGATTTTATACACAATGGATTTGTAAGAAAGCATTTTCCTAAAAGCTTTTACCAATTATATATAATATATATATATTGGACTTAATTAATTAGCCCATGGCATACTTCTGGGTCCAGCTCCTCGCAGTTGACTCATACTTGGCCCTGTCTGTCTTGTACATATGAGCAATTTCTGGCACCAGGGGATCATCAGGGTTCGGGTCCGTCAAGAGGGAGCAAATGGAAAGCAGCACCTGAAAGAGGAAACAAGAACCCTTCCCACCTTCTTAAAATACAGAATATGATTAACTAAAATCAAATGGAATGTTATGTACATAGTATTTGACAACCCCCTACCCCAAAAGAAATAAACAGGTCTATTCTAAGGGACACTTTCCTTGGCCAAACTCCAAAACATGACTACATGTCAATACCAAATTGATGAATGCTCAAGACCATCTACTTTAATCCACTAGTTTCAACAAATTGTGTTAAATGATTTGAGGGAGAAAGTCAAACGAGTCACATCCAATCATGAAATGCTCAGCTATGAAAACTACAAATAATGCCCTTCATTAAGCAGGGAGCTCGGAAGAGTTGTTGATAGACAAATTTGAGGTCACTATGACACAGTCCCCATACATGCTTTACCCAGAAGATGGAAATTTTCTATTCAGGCGAAACCATACAAGGCTAAATAGTAAATAGCCTAATAGCCCTAGGCCTCTTTGATGTTTCATATCCTATGATCCTATCTACCCATGTTTTAATCCCCTGTTTATCTTGGACTAATTCAAAACTTATCAGGCAATATTAGATTTAAAAGATTGTTTAGAGTGGAAACCTTGGATATGGTCAGGGCTGGGCTCCACTGCTCCTTTAGAATGTCAAGGCATATACTACCATTGCTGTTGATATTTGGGTGGAAGACCTTGGTTCTAAATGCCACCTGCATGAGACAGAAGAGAGGAGGATAAGAAAAATAAAAGTAAAACACATAGAAAAACTTTATAGCTACCGTATTAGATAAAAGCGAATCAATAAGATCTCCAAAACATGGTTTTAATTATACTTCTAGCATGCACAGGCTAGATGACAAGTGCAAAATCAGAATATAAAATAAAAGAATAAGGTAAGAATATATCCCTTACCTTAGGTGGTTTAAAAGGATAATCAGGAGGAAAATGAATTGTTACTAAAAAGACACCTCCAGAATAAGGACTATCAGGGGGCCCCATTATGGTGGCTTGCCAATGGAACATGTCTTCAGCTACAGGACCTGTAATCATATAGAAAACAAAGTAATATATCATATTCTATAATCCAATTGCAGACAGAACATAAACCTTGCTACTATCACCATGAATAAGAATTCCAATTGTCCAATATCCTAAATTCATGGAGTAGTACACACAAGGGACTTCAAAGTTCAACACACACAAAATGACTTGCACATCTTCCACGAGGCTATAGCCACTGGAAAATCTTTTCATTTTAGCTAGTAAAGTGGTTATAAGATGATTATATACAGAGATTGATTGCTTATACAAAGTATGACAATCTACCATTTGATACCCAACAACGCACCCAAAATTATCTTTCTTGATAAAAGCTGAAAACTTTCTGATGCTGACATCCTTTATTACCAAATTTATCAATACATATAAGTCAAATCTTCCAAAAGACATTCATAATGTGCCAAAAACCGCAAAATTTAGTAATACTGCATCCAGGGCTAGCAGGGCAACAAGAGAACATTTGAATCATTATACAATATACAATAAACAGTTTTATTACCCAAAAAAAAAAGGATTCATTGCTGTAATCATACAAAGGTCGACCAAAAAAGGTTGTGATGATTTTGGAGAGATTTAAATACTCAGGGTTTCATGCTTTGATGTATAACTATTTATTGCAACTTGCTAATTAGGCCCTCCAATTCTTTGTTTCCATGATAAGAATATACTACTCAATTGCTAAAATTTCGTCACAAATTAATATATAATAACAAGAACCCTTTCATGCTTTGATCTTTGTATAATTGTTCATCTGTATCTAATATAGCAACACCATAAAATAATTATAAACAAATATACATGGAAAGAATAAATTTAGAAACAACCAGCCATCCATATTAACAGAAGATAATAGATCAAAGCTTCGAAGAAAAAATAAATCATGGAACCGTTTCTCAACAAAAGAAAAAATTATACAAAAAGTTGTTACCAGCGCTGCATGACGTTGGAGGATCTTTCTGAAGATCCTTGAGCTCCTTCAAGATCCGCTTGGAAGCCATCGACAGAGTCCGAGGATCGTGTCTGATCTACGGACGCAGCTCTAAAGAGAGAGAAGGAAGAATTCTAGAGAGAGAATGAGAAATGTTGAAGAAAATAAATACTGTTACTACAACATGGTTATATATAAAATAATTGGTTAAAATAGATTAAACAAAAAAAAAATTTGAGGAAGAAAGTGAAGGATTAAGGAACCATACATTAGTTTTGCAGTTTAAGACAAAAAAATTTACGGTGAAAACATTTCCATTTTAATTTACTGGAGAATAATAAAGTGGCGGAAAGAATGTGGGTCCCCTAATGAAAACTACAAACCAGCTAACGGCTGTGGTTGGACTTGGACATGGATGCTTCTTATTTCTGATTGGTCCCTGAGTGGAACCCGCTTGGCGTTTATGGACTCGGGTTATAGTTTGTCAAATCCGTGATGATTCGTATGATTTCGGGTACCCGGATGGATTCTTTTGATTAGAATTTAGACAAAAAATGATGATACAAATAAATTCATTCCACATTGTTCTTCTACCATTTTCCCTATTTTTTCTTTGAACAGAAGAATCTAAAATATATATAAATCAATCTTGTTTTATATGCCAATGATTGAAGGTATGTTCACATATAGTACTATTAATGCATATATAATGTTTTATTTTTTAGGTAATAAAAATTCATGTTGTCCAAATTCAAAACTCAATGGTCTGAAAAAAGAAAGGGAATAATATGTGGTTATAGTCTTATAGAAATATTTTTCACCAAAAAGAAATATGAAATCATACAATATTGGAAATTTAGGATAAGAATCATATGCTAAATTTTTCTGCTATTCCTGAATATTATATTGAAATGGACTACATAAAAGGAAGTAATCCGATCTTTCCCATAATCCCAACCCGTCCATCTCAGGTTTCGAACTCGAGACCCCTTACAAGAGAGGTTCCAAACTCTTAACCACTGTAGTGTCCCATTAGATACGTTGTTTTAGTATTGTGATGCCTCTTAACATACAATTAGAAATTTAGAACCAATATTCGGGCAATATCCAAATTTTCTCTATCACAAAAATTCTTTGGTATTCTTCTTAATTCGAACGCATACTACTATTTGTTTGAATATATATGTACAAGAATAATAATTGAAGAGAAAAAAAAAAAAGAAAAAAAAAGGGTTCAAACATCATAATTAGAAAGTCACGGAAAAAATAGGATTGAAGTGGTACTAAAGACCATAACCCAGCTCGATTGATTTGTCCCACCAAATCACAAAAACACGACATAAATAAATAAGCCATAATTTTCTTAGCTGGATGATTTAATAATGCAATTTCCTCAGTAGAGTAACCTATCAAAATCAAACAAAAGGTTATAAATATTTCCCACATTATGAAGCCTAATCCCTACTCGAATCAAAGTCATGATTTGGTATAACTCAACCACACAAAAGCCTAAAAACTTTCTAATCAAACGATCCAAAAGAAAACTATAACCATTCATTGAACCCAAAAAAGATTAATTAGCCAAAAGACCAGTACTTAAAGACTTGATTTTGAGTTTTGTACCATTCCAATCTGCCTAATTAACAACAACAATTGTCAACCAAAGAAAAAGACTTTGGGGGGTTTTTTTTTTTTTTTTTTTATTTGAGAGCGACGTGCTTTCCATTTGATCAAATTGAAATGCCAATTTATTACATTTATAAAGCACAGCTCAGTCCTGCAACAATTTAATGTGTGATTATATTAGTGGTGGTGCTTGATGACTATTTCGGTCGATGCAAAGGTTATTTTATGGTCAACCATCCACGTCACATTTTTTCCTTTTTTTTTATTGTTGCGTGGCTAATATAATTTACTTATACTAATCAAAGCTACTTAAATGAATCCCATGGGAAGGTGTGGAATTAACATCAAAAATTACGATTAACAAGTGACAGTGAAACTTTAACTCACTTCCCTTCCGACCACTATCAAAATTCAACTATTTTAATAGTACTTTTCAGACATTGTTGATTGTACAAACAGCGAACATTCCCTATGGTACCAGACATGTCATGCATGGTCATACTTGTACGCCTGAAAGTAGGTTCGGCTCATTGGCATTTCATCGAATAGGTGGAACATAACTACATAGCTTTTTCTAACCGCAAGGCCCAAGGGAGTGTCCGGGTTTGAGCGTCGGTGGAAGTTTTGAAATGGACAAGTTAGTGGATAACGGCAGGGACGCTCCTGCCCCACGTGGCCGAACATGCGCTTCTATCCCCAAAAACGGCCCAACCCCCATCCTCTCCAGAAGTCTACAGTCTTCGGTCTTCCTAGTTAGGGAATACTCCATAAATCCAAAGCATAGAAATGGCAATTAACTTATCATTTATTCTTCATTTACCTTCCAAAAACCAAACATTGCCTAACATTCACATGCTATGAAATTGTTTATGGAACTTACAACTCATCATGGAAAAGATATATTCAACAAATCTGTTGGAGAACAATTATGAGTATATTATTACATGACAAAAATTGAATTCACATGGATTGCCTTAACAAAATTATACATATATATATAGACATTACCAACTATAATCTAAAGCATATTTTTCCAGATTTTGAGTTTGAATTCATCTGTAGACACAGTATATAGTGTGTACTGTAGCAGAAAACCAAAATACAGCTGCAATATTTACAAGTGAAAGAAGAAACAAGTAGAAGACAGAAGTGGTAAGAACTCCCGCCATGTCAGCAAATAAAGACGCCGCGCGTGAATCTCGCTAGCTAAATCCCTGCCACCCGTACTCTTAAAACTAGAACCAAACCCAAAACTCCTCTCCCCTCTTCTTCACATAAGAGACAAACCTCCCTTCACCTCACCCTTTTCTTTTATACTCTCTCTCTGTTTCTCCTAATTTTAGCTTCCCTTCTCTCTCTCTCTCTTTTCTCTGTCACATTTCCAATGACTTTGTCCCCCTGATCCGATTCTCTGAGTTTCCGCTTTTATTCTTTCTTCCTTACGTTGCAAACAAAAATTACCCTTTTCTTTTTTCTTTCTCTCGATCAATCACACAGACCTTATCAGATCTCTGTTTCATCATTCATTGATTACGTCGGCCTCTTCGATACTGCTACCTTGTTGGCTCATTTTCTGTAAGGTTCGTTCGTGTTTATCTTTATCCACAATTCCCATGTATTGAATTTGTATCTCGTTCACATTTCTTAATTTTAGTCTTTACCTTATTGGTTGCTGAGTTGCTCTGTTTTTCAATAGTAATCAAAGCAATAAATTCTGCCTTTGAATTGGCAGATATATTAATGCTGGATTCTCCAAAATCTTGAATTTAGTGTATAATTGATATTCATTCATTGAATTCTCTTAATTATCCCAAATTTGCATGCATGTTTAATATTTTCTCTCGTTGAATTACAAGAAAAAGCCCTTCATTCCTTGATATCAATCTTTCGTTTTCTGCAAGTCAGAATTTTATATCCAAGCAATGTCCGAACCTCCCTTGAAGCCGGCGCTCCAAAGGCCACCGGGTTACAAAGACCCAACCGCCCCGAATGGGTTCCAACCTCCGCCACGAAAACCGGTTCTCCCGCCTTCTTTTCATCCCAAGAAGAAACGGAGTAGCTGTTGTCGTGTTTGCTGTTGCTGTTTATGCGTCTTCATTTTGATACTCACTCTCCTGATCCTAATCTCCGGCGCAGTTTTCTACCTTTTATTCGACCCGAAATCCCCCGGTTTTCACGTCCAGTCGTTCCGGATCCCCCGTTTCAACGTCACCAGAAAAGCCGATGGATCCTACCTCGACGCGCAAACGCTGACGAGAATCGAAGCCAAAAACCCCAACGAAAAGATGACGTATTATTACGGCAAGACGGAAGTTGACGTCAGCGTCGGACAGGGTGACGACGAGACTGATTTGGGAGGCGGAACGCTGCCGGAGTTCACTATGAAGAAGCAGAACACGACGAGTTTGAAAGTGGAGACAAAAGTGAGTAATAAATTGGTGGACGATAGGCTTGGGACCAGGCTTCAGTCTCGGTTCCGAAGCAAGAGTTTAGTGGTGAATGTAGAGGCTCGGACGAAAATTGGATTGGGTGTGGGCGGTTTGAAGATTGGTATGGTGGGGGTTACCGTTAAGTGCGACGGAATCACTCTGAAACAGCTTGACTCCGGTGACATGCCTAAATGCGTCATCAACATGTTAAAATGGTAAGCAAAACAACGTTAAACTTCTCATTATTTTAATAATTGAATTAACTTTAATTAAATATAATTAACTGTTCTTATACAGCAGAATTGAAAGTGTTGTGTTGTTCTGTTTGTTGATGACAAATAATTAGTAAATTGCTAGAAATTTGATCACATTCATCATTTCATCTTGTATGAATTGTCCTTTTGTTCAAGTGGAAAAAAACCAAATTTCAAATTACATAATGTGCAACGGTCAGGAGGAATTTAATGGCTAGAAAGTGTTGAAATTTTGTTTTTGCATGACTTTCGTCATTGAGTGATCGTCAAGAATTTGGCATTCTTGAATCATGAAATATTCAAATTACTTTTCTCAATGATAGGTTTCAATAATGTTTGATGAAGATGGTTATACTTTGGGTGCAGGATCAACATTCATTGATACAGTTGACAAAGCATGTAGAAGAAAAGCCTGATCGATGAGTGACATAAATTCTTCACCATTTTGTATCTACATTGGGACGTTGTAGCTAGTTTTGGATTTTTTTTTTTTTTCACTTTATACATTTACAATAATTAATTTTATCATCATTATACATTTATATACTTGTGGAAAGATTATAAAAAAGGAAGAGATCCCAATACCCAAATTAAGAATGTGATTTCATAGAACACTCTAACGTGTTGTCCATGTCTGAACTTTGGCTTCTTCTGATGTAATGGGGGTACATATCATATAAAGTAGTTCCATGTTTATTTATGGTTTTGTATTTAATTATTTATATATTATGTTTATAATTATCTTTGGGTGGTTGATTAATCTTTTTTTTTATTATTCGTCTTGTGTTTTTTCTGTTTTTAGATGAAAAGAATCTTTATTTGTTCAAGTGGGGTTGGATATGGTCTTGGATCCCCTGGCCGACCCCTGTCTAATAGGCAAATTGCCTTGTGAGAAAAAAAATATATGAGAAATGTTGCAACATGGATCTTGTTTAGGAAAAATAAGGTGTCACATTGAATAGAAAGTGGGGGAAGACAAATCTTATGGGTTACTTTGATATAGACTATGGCTGCTTCGTAAAGTAAGGATAAGCATGACAAAGATTTGGTATCTGCTTTCTGTCCAAAAAGACTTCCATGTTTTGCTTAAATTATTGAATTATACCAAATTCCATCCACTATTACACTAACCTTTTGGGAATCATGTCCCTTTTTGTATTTAGATTTAGATTGGATGGGATCGTTTGGGGCTGAACGTTAGATAGAATAGTCTTGAATTTGTTGTGAAAAGTTTCATTTTCTTCCTTAACGTTGAATTTCCGGCTTCTCTTTCTTTCACTAAAGTCTTTCATATTAATTTGAGAGGAAAAGCTGGTTAAAGTAAATTCAATCTATGCAAGATGTATCTAATGTAATTGGAAAAACAGATTCTCAAAATTAAATCAGATGTATTAATCTTAATCATAGGCTAGATTTTATTCCAAATACAGCAATATATTGCATAAGTTGAAAAAGGCCTCTGGCAAAAGAAAAAGAAAAAGGCTTAAATGACAAGCTATGGCTATGTTGAAAGTGTTAGGCCCATTTGCATTGTAACATAAAGTATGAATGAATGAATGGGCAAAACGGCCCAACAATCAGCTTCCTTTCGACATGGGCTGACGTAAGAAAGTGCCAAAACGACTCCGTCTGGCGTGACTTAGTAGATGGAAGGCCGAAAACCCTGGAGGAGGGTTTATGTTTATTGAAAGGGAAATTCCGGCCAAGAAAAAAAAAAAATTTGAAAGGGAAAGAAAAACAGTATCAGCTCTGCTCCAGTATATCAGCAGTTGGGTGTTGGTAGGTTCCGTTTGGGTTTCGCGGAAATGGAATATGTTAGCCCCGAAGGACTCCGCCTGGACGGTCGCCGTCCATTGGAAGTATGTAACTTTCTCTCTTCATTTTTTTTTTAATTTTCTAATTTTCCCAAATTTAATTTAATTTAGTTTAATCTGCTTCGTTTCAGATGAGACAATTTCGTGCAGAGATTGGTACCGTTTCCAAAGCTGATGGGTATGTTGCCCACACTTATAACGTATTTAGCTAATCTATGAACATGGAATAACTTATAACTGAATTTCTGACTGCTACTTGTTTCAAATTTAACATTCAGTTCTGCTGTTTTTGAGATGGGAAACACCAAAGTTATTGCTGCAGTTTACGGCCCTAGAGAGGTAACCTTATAATGTGATTGATCATATAAGACCTTAACATTTTTATTGAACTCGTTAACTTTGTTGTTTGATTGATGTGTGATGAAGATGTTTATATTTAGTTTTCTTTGCATTTGATATCTTTTATTATCAGATGTTGGTCCATCGTGTCTTGAATTGATTGTATTCTATGTTTCTCAGGTTCAAAATAGGAGCCAACAAATGAGTGACCAGGCACTGGTAATATTGTTTTAAATCATTGTATTTAAGTTTTTAATTGTGACTTCAAATTGTTCGTAATTAGTTAGTATATGTTATGAATTTCAGGTGCGCTGTGAGTATAGCATGGCTAATTTTAGTACTGGTGATCGAATGAGAAAACCAAAGGGTGACAGGTGATCTACTTTACCCATCTTGAAGCTGTTAGAATGATTTTATGATTTATCCATCTGCTTTGAGGAGTTTCTGCTTGAGAGAAGAACTGTTTTTAGAGCAAATTTATTGTGAAACATTAATAACCTTGTTTGACTCCAAGTCCAATGTAGATAGTTTGGATTAACTCCATACATTTGTTGAAAAACTAATTATATGCTTATTGATATGAATTATTTGTCTCTACACCTAGGCGGTCAACTGAGATATCTCTCGTCATCCGCCAAACAATGGAAGCATGCATATTGACTCATCTAATGCCTCGTTCTCAGGTTTGAACCAGTTCTCATGTTACAGCCAAACTGGCAATTGTTGTCCGATCTTCTGAAATTCGCTTTCAATAATTTTTTTGTTGGCAGATAGATATATTTGTTCAAGTTCTTCAAGCAGATGGAGGTAACTTGAAACTTCCTCAATCTTATAGATGATCGTTGGCTTCGTTTTAGTTTTTTAATTTCTACAATTGCTCTGCATATTCTTTCCTAACTTGGCTCAGGAATAAAGCTTTTGAAAATTTTGAACATGTCTAGTCTACTTGCTAGTTTGTTTTCACACAGCATCTCCTTTTGAATGTAGATTCTATTACTTATTTCTTTTGGTATAATAGAAAAAAGAAGCATGACCAGATTAAATGTGTCTGCAGGAACTAGATCTGCATGTATTAATGCTGCAAGTTTAGCCCTTGCAGATGCTGGGATCCCAATGCGTGACATAGTGACTTCGTGCAGTGCTGGGTATCTAAATAGCACTCCTCTACTTGGTAAATTCTTGTTTGTTCTTTGAACTGCTCACTTGATATTCCCTTTGAACAATTAAATTGATATATTCCTTGTATATACAGATTTGAACTACATTGAAGATAGTGCTGGAGGTGCCGATGTCACCGTAGGAATCTTACCTAAGTTGGACAAAGTGACTCTTCTTCAGGTTCTCTATACCCTATTTTCTCATTCACCTTCTTAGACTTTTAATTCCAATGTTTGATCGTTAACATAATGAACTTACTTTTATTCTGCTTTTGTGGTAATAACAAAGATGGATGCCAAGTTACCTTTGGATACCTTTGAAAATGTCATGGGATTAGCAATTGAAGGCTGTAAGGCTGTAGCAAACTACATTAGAGAGGTAAGAAGTGCACTTATTTGCTTTCTTTATCTGCCTACTTCTCCATTTCCTTTGAATCAACCTGAATTTTTTCCTCTGCATGGCTTGTATTAACATCCATGACATGGGGGGACCTTTTTCTGGTTTCTGATAGCTTTTATTTCTAATGATTAAATTTCCTTTGGTTGGCAGATACTACTAGAGAATACCAAGCAACTGGAGTATCGGCGGGGCTTATAGAGTAATTTATAAGCAGTGTAAAAGATGAAGCTCATTGATCGTTGATGAAAGCTAGACAAAATGTACTATAGATTCGGATGCTAAATCTTGATTCCAACTCTTGATCTTTTTATAAACCATTATCATCTTTTACTTTTTGGAGTTGAATTCAGTCTCTTATTATGTTTGTGGGTATACTATTTGTTTCCTTAAGATGACATTTAACATTTTCTGGCAAGCACTCAAGTCCCCCCTAGGCGTTTTCAAACACTTCTCTTCCTGCTTGTGGAAATTAGCCATTCGACTTAATTTTTTTTTAAAATGGCAGAAAAAAAAACAAGGGGAATAGAATAGCTGAGGCCAAAAAAAGACACAGGAAAAAGCGATTATTGATTTTTGCCAAGATGGAATGCGTTTTTCTTTCTACCCGTGGGGAAAAAAATGACTGAAGGAGAATGCCATGAGGGGCGTGATCGTAACTTTAAGAGCCAACCATGGTAACCGATTTTAAATGAAAATTAGAGAATTGAATAACAACAATCAGAGTGGCGCAGCGGAAGCGTGGTGGGCCCATAACCCACAGGTCCCAGGATCGAAACCTGGCTCTGATATGAGTGGCTTCCAACCTCTGAAAAATCTTTTTCCATTTTTGCTTCTTTTGTTGAACACATTAATGAACCCTGCTTTCACAACCTCATCCTTCTTTTGTCTGTGAAATTCGTAACCATCCATTCCCTCACTTATTATTGTCTCAGAAAGAACGAGCAAAAATGTTACCAATCCCATTTCTATGGTGGAAAGAAGAAGGCGCAGAGCCAGAAGAAACCTCAGAGCCCACCATCTCACTCATCTTTACACCATGACCATGCAACAAAGATAGATATTTCTACAAAATTGTGAATTTCTTTCAATTTGTTCAAGTTTTGAATCTCATTAGTCATTGTCAAATATAACAATCATTGAATCAACGACAACTTCATAATTCCCATGATGAAACAGATATCACTTTTTCTATGTCAACTGTGAAACAGTTTAGCAGCCATTCTTAAAAAAAAATAGGCATCAGTCTAATAATCCCTATTACAAGACTTCTCAATCTCTCTCATCTTCTTGGCTTGATGAGAGTTTAGAGTACATACTTACACTCAGTTCAATGCCAATTAAAATAGATAGACATCGAACTTTTTCCTACAAATCCTACAGAAGCTGAGTGTTTGCTACTAAAAAACATCTTCTGAGATTTTGATTTTTGTACCAATTTCATCAAAAACCTCTGCCCTGTAGATCAAGATTTTCACTACAGAATGTTGATGGTACAGCTGAGAGTTCCAACCGCCCTGTCCATTCCTCACCCGGTTTCAGTGTCACAGGCTTTGCGATTGCTGCTCCATCAACGCAGAGCATCTGTTTGTACTCATCGTCTCCAAAATCTGCCATTGCTTTTGATTTCTTCTCCCATGGATTCCATACCACTGTATGCAACATAATTTAATGTAAACAAAAAAGATAACAATTTTATGTTGACATGGTCAAGTGACTTATCATGTTAAACATTTAAAAGTGCTTTAGCTTACCAACATCAGGTAGTCCCTCCTTTTTGATAACATATGTTCGTTTCCTTTCATGATCAAGTACTGCAACTACATTCGGGGCACTGAGATAAACTCGATCAACCTGTTAGACCAATTGAACGACAATAAGAATATTCATTCCCTTAGGAAAAAAACTGATAAAAATAGATCTTGTCTCTCAGCAGGGCAAGACAATTGTCTTTAAGCATCATGGATTGATATTATATGGAGGCAACATGATCGAAGTCCGAGCAGAAGTGATATCTCAAAATGTCAAGTAATAATAAACATCATGTACCTCAGATTCAAAAGTTATGGCGTCTCCTTGCTCTGTAAAGCGTTCTTTTCCGCAAAGGTTGTCTAGGTAGTCAAGTGTCTCCAGCCCTTCTATCCTCACTTCACTGTGGAGACAGTTCATGTTCATGTCAAGCTCAGAAAACAAATCCTAAGTTATTCATTGCAACAACAAATGAAGGAAAAATACTGAATATCACTTCCATCAAGGCTACCAATGCTCAAATATAGAAGTCTGCAAAAAAGAGTCATTTCTTCTTTCAAGGTTTACTAGAACATTTGTAATGAAACCTAAAGAAATTTGGTTGGTCATCAATGGAAACTGAGGCATCCATGTTTGACATTTCAAATAGGGCATAAATTCATAGAGGAAAAAGCTTCTAACTGACCAGAGAGTTCTACTTGATATCTCTTTTCAATCCATTTTCCATTCAAGATCACAACATGATAGTGTAATATAAGAATGTATTTATCATTAATCGACATGATATCAAAAGAAAGACATTTAAACTCGAGCAGATAATAATCTGTACCTTATGTCAGAAACTGACAAGTATGTATGATATGCAAAAGAGAAACTAAATGGCTTCCCATTCACATTCCTAACTCGGGAGATTAAGGTCAGACTTCCATCTGCTGCAAGTGAAACTCTCAAGCGAAACTCGAAACTGAAGAAAGAAGAGCAAAATCTATGAGCAACATGGAGACAGCAAGCTTAATTGTAAAAGGTGACAGCAATTGATGCAGTAGTCTGTAATTTCCAATTTCCAATCCAATTTCCATCCACAGCAATTCATACCTGTGGGGCCAGCACTTGAGATCTTCTTCAGATGGTTTAAACAACAGGTCAATGAAGGATTTGCCTTGAGAATCCTTTGGACTGAGAGGTGGAGAGTTTTCATCAATTGTCCAAATCTTGTTCCTAGCAAATCCATGTTGCTCGAGTGACCCACAGTTACCAAACTAAACAAGAATTGAAAGTTGAACATCCATAAGCAAAACTATAGATGGACAAAAACCAACAAAAATTGCCTAAAATTCAAATAGGAATTGACAGAAAACCTACCTGTGGAAAACAGATGGGAATTCCTCCTCGCACTGCTTTTGGAGGCTTAAAGATTGCCTGAAATTCATGATAAAGAGATTTGAATCAGTTGAAAAAGACATTAATTTCTTTAGACAGATGGCCAAAACCTGAATTAAGACCTTTAGCAAAAACAAAGCCGTCTATGTAATTAATCAAAATGAAAAGAAACAGAAAATTAGAATACCGACTACCTTACTACTGGTAAAGAGAAGTTCTTCCCCTTGTTCATTCCTCCATGAAGTGACCTGTCCTCCATATAAGCTAACCTGTAGCATTAAAAGACAAATTACCACAAAATTAACCTGAAATTATTCAAATCTTACAAGTTGGCCTGTCATGGTCATGGTCATGGATTAATTTACAAAATTCGAATTTCATATTCAATAAAAAAACAATTAAAAAAAAACCCAGAAATGAAATCTCACCCTTGCTGAGGCCCCCCGGGGGTTGCGAAGCACAACCTTATCAATCCCATTCCAATCCTTTGTAATTTCAATTGCTGCCCTGGAATCCCATACTGCTGCAGAATGCCCCATTTTTTTGGAAACCGAAAACCCACAAATATTCTGAGAATTCCTCTTTCGTTTAACTCAAGACTTCTAGAACTTAACAAACAGAAGTCTAGAATCCTTATAATCACCGAAATGCCGACAATAGTTAATGCAAAAGACACACTTGGTCAGATTTGAGAGGAGAATAGCCTGAGAATCTTGTGACAGACCTCTGATCTCGTGAACTTAAAGCAAAATTCCTAGAATCTTTCGAGAATTATGATCAATGTCCTCAGATCTAAAGACCCTTTAATCTGCCCAAATTAACTGACGCTAAAAGAACGACATTGAAACCCTAGAAGACCGAAGACAGAAACAAAAAAAAAAAGAAAAAAAGGTGGAAACATCTGGCAACTTCATAAACATACACCTAATGACCCCAGATTTATAAACAAATCATGATAAAAATTTGTCACTTCCACCGCAGAAGAAGACAATCTCAGTGAGTTCCAATAACGATAAAAACATAAATGTCTAAACTTGAAAGCTTATGGTACTAGAAACTTGTCTCCGTCAAATTAAAAAAATGGAAAAAAAAAAAAAACCATTTCCTGAATGAAGGATTTAAGTTTCCAGAACTCGTCAAAGGTGGTATTGGTATGAATGAGAAGAAACTCTCCACTCGCAATAAAAGGAGAATTTTTTGGTATAACTAACTCTCAAATTCTAACGGATGAAAGATCAGGAAGGATAAAGATCAGAAACTATAGAATAATAATAAAAAAGCCTAAAAGAAAGACGGAATCTAATCTAATCTAATCTATCTTGGAACCTTTTTAGGACAGTTTCATAGTTAAAACTTATATATAACTAAAAAAGCAATGCTCATTTGCATGGAAAGACTGGACATGTTACTTAGTACCATAAAATAACCCCTTTCCCAGAAGCAACCTATTTCCAGATTGATTTAAAAATGACAAAAACTAAAATTTGAAGGAACAAAAAGCAAAAATAATGATTAAATTAAAACATAGGTTAAGAGGCAAGGTAATGAAGAGAAGAAAAGAAAATAGTGGTATATAGAAAAAGGTAAGGGAGACAGGGGGACTGTTGCAGGGATCTAAGGACACATGGAGATACGAGAAGTACATGTCCTTTGTACAAAACGGTCAAGACCCAAGATTTGAAAATGAAGAATTTCTCAGATTATGACAATTCAATTTCATTTTAATACTATTTTTTCTTAAGAAATGTATTGCATCATTACTGTTATCTTCTTATCTGCAGTAATACTGCAATATATTCTCACCTAGCCCTTAGGAAATGGAAGAGATGAGCCATCCATTAAAAAGTTTGACATCATCACCATAACAAACATAGACTTCTCCTTTTTTTTTTGAGTCAAATTCTTAGAGCTACTATAAAAGGTTAAGCATTATGGTATGGGCTGGTAGCATGCCATTCTTTTTGTTTCAATATAGTAAGATTAAAGTCTATTGCTATACTATATGTTATGTTATTATTTAACTTTGATGAAGACATTTTGAACGGATTTAAAAGATTTTGTATGAGGTAGTCAATAAAGTTCAAATCTTATAGTAAAAAATGATTTTTTTGGGTGGTTAATATACAATAAAATGCACGTTTTTCTGTCCTTTTTCAAAATTACTACTATATGTATTGTCATATATCTAAATTTAAATTTCAAAGATGGAATGAACCTTCAATACCATTATATATATGTTATGCGATAATGTGTGTCAATTCATCATGTATTTTAATGATAATAAGTCCAAGAAATGCCAGCTGATGTTTTCCATTGACGTCTATAGGAATCAATTTCATGAACATTAATTATTTGCATCATTGTTTTTTAATATTTATGGCTTCTTTATATTTTAAAAGGGGAATTTAATCTTATTCTTTAAGTAAATGAAAAGAGTTTATAGTCTTTAAGCTTTCCCATGAAAATATATACTCCTTCCGTCCCATATATTTCTGTTCTTTTTTGGGACTTCTTTTTGTCCCAAATTATCTGTCCTATTTAGATAATTAAGACACTTTTGACTAATTTTTAACCGTATTAAATGTGGGAAAAAAAAATTTATGTTAAGTGAAGTTGGAGGTAATATTGTAAAAGTCTTATAGAATTTTGTATTCCAACTTTCTCAATATTTGTGATATGGTCAAGATGGACAGATAATATGGGACGGAGGGAGTATAATAGGATAGATCACGATTATTGGGTGAAATGGTCGAATCTTTAGTGAAGTTAAGAACCTAAAATGATATAAATTAGGGTAAAATGATAAGGGAGGGCTGGAAATCATGTGGAGGACAAAAGGTGGGCAAGATTTGAAGGAGTGATAATGGCGGAGGGTCCCCATGGATTCAGGTAATTCAAAATTCATGTGGGCATAAGCCAACTGCAGCAGCCCTTGGAGTTAGACCTTGCTTTCTGCTTCTGGTCCCACGTGCATGGTGTCCCTGTCTCATCTTCCACGTTTCATTTTCTTTTTTTTTTTCATGTTTTTTTTCCCCAAAACTTCCATTTCTTTTTCTGGTTCTCGTTTCAAAATGCACTTCACATTACACAACAAACTCTATACACAAATTTCTTATGGATCAAACAAAGCTTCATTCAATGTTTCTATCGGTTAACTTCTCGAACAAATTATTGAAACTTAATTCTTTTTAAATAAAGTCAATGATTAAGGAAATATAGTTAATTTCTCATGCACTTAACGACAAAAAGAATATGTATTGTAAATTCATGAATCTGAAATGGACTAACCTTTTCGAAAGATCTAACCCATGGCCAGGGAAAAAAAGGATCTCGCAGTTAGATGGGCTTCTCGGCCCATTTTATTTTCTTGCCCAGATGTCAGCAAGACAATAACATGTAGCCCACGAACAATTACCTCAATCGGAACTGGTCCGGGCCCAAAAGCAGGTTAGCCATAAAGATTTGATCGACATGAAGTAACGGTCCTGACGGTAACGGATACATTATCGAAGTATTTTTCGTTAAGAGGCCGTTTGTTTAGTCTATTTTTTATATGGCATAAAACTTTCCATTATTTAGTTTAATTAAAAATGGAAACACTTTTCAAAAAAAATTAAAAAAAGTGGGAAAGTAAGCTAAGAGTACCCAACTTTCCATTAAAGGAAAATAGATTCGAGGGAAGTAAGGAGAGAAGTAAGGAAAGACTTTCCATGGAAATTACTCTCCTTGGAATGACTCTGAGTCTCCATGAAGTTCACTCTCCTGAAAAAGCACTTTCATTAGAAAGTAACAAACGACAAATGAAATGAGGGGAAAATATACTGATTTAAAGAAATAAGTAGCGATTTCTCATTTCACACATCACATCAAGAGAGTCTGGAGTACACCGTTAAGTCAATAAAAATTGCACAACCATTAGGAGATTACATTATATATTCAAGGTTTCCAACACTCTTTTCCTAAATATTTGAAACACTAATTTCTCGTTAATGTACACTAATTAATACCTTTCAGGGCTTTCTCAGCACTCTGATTTTCAAATAAAAATTACATCAGTTCTGCCATGAGAGAAGCTAACTTTATAAGCAAAAAAAAAAAAAAAAGGCTGTCCGAGACACAAGTTTCGATCCTAACAAAACTAATTCATACCTCTGCTAACTGTTAGCAGTAGTTTTGGTCTTGTAATTAATGCCAAAAGCTACATCCATCAAAATTATCTGAGGTAACAAGCTTCTCCTTAGCCGGCAGCCACGGCATCAGTTCTAGGACTTGCATCTAAGAGTTGATGTAGCTTGGCACCAGAGCTTGGGGTTTTTTCATACATTTCACCCTCTTTGGCTTCCTTCTTGTTCATGATATTCTCCTTTGTCTGTCCTAGTTGAGCTTTTTTCAGTCCCTCCTGTATTTTACAAAAAGGAGTTAAAGAAGGGAAATCAGCCATTAGTGCAAATGAAAATAAACAACTATAGTTGAGGAGCATAAACTACAGAAAAGGTAAAAGTGCCTACCACTAATGTAGCATTTTCTATCCTTAGTTTCTCTGATTTTTCGGTTAGTTGATTTATTTCTGATCTCAGCGTTGCATTTTCTGCACACAAGGATTCAACTTTCCGGGAGAGCTCTTCAGTCTCAGCCTACAAAATAATATAATTATACTTCATAGCTAGTAAAGAAGCTCAAAGAAAGCATCATAGAATTTGGAAGCATAGGAGAAACAAGATGTATTTTTTCTACCTGCTTCCTCAACCTTGACCTTCTAGCAGATTCTCTATTAGATTGTTTCCTCCTCTCTCGTTTGAGCTCCCGTTCATTCTATTAAAGTTTCAATCAAGTTAGAAACAGCGTAAGAAAATAAAACCATTGCAATCCAAAGCATTAACTCTTTAAAGAAGCAACAAAAGATATTCAGGGTGTAGGAAAAGCTAAAAAAGCATAGCTTTAAGATAACAGGATATATAAAGAATAATATATTTATACAAGAATTCCATTCACACAAATACCTGCATCCACACTTCGGGAGGCATTACTCCACAAGGTACATTTGTAGGACTGGACTTAGCATTCACGGTGGCAGGGTTTCTAAGCTCCAAAGCTGTCAAGCCAGTTGCGGTCACCTCCCCCGCAGCAACCAATTTAGACTTTGCCTCATTTTTCCCATCTCCACCTGCTAACACCACAGAGACCATACATGAATAAAACCAAACCTCCACAGATTAAAGTGGGACCAACTTTATCCCAAGATTTAATTATGCCAAAATTTCTTAATGTCCTTCAGAAACCACAAACAATCTTTTGCATATCAAGG
Organism: Corchorus olitorius; assembly: GCA_001974825.2. Taxonomy (NCBI): domain Eukaryota; kingdom Viridiplantae; phylum Streptophyta; class Magnoliopsida; order Malvales; family Malvaceae; genus Corchorus; species Corchorus olitorius. The sequence continues at coordinate 56,780 of AWUE01012665.1, forward strand.
TCATGAACCTAAATACTATATCATAGAAATTCCAAACGTGCCCCTGCAGATTTCTTACGGGATTTCCTCATATCAAGAGAGAGAGAGACAGAGATTTTCATAGTGGTTAAAAAGTTTAGAGATGGTGCAATCTCTAGACAAAGAGGATACTACAAATTAGATATCAACATGATCTCTGATCAGATTGCATCTTGTTGATTAGATTTCTTAGACCGCACCAAAGTTCTCAGCAATAATAAGTATTAACCATGTTCAAGCAGTAGAGGAACCGTCTAATTGCAAGACACCTCAGACATTACAACCATCCATTACTATGAAGAAGTATGGCTAAAACAATTTGCTTCCAGGTAAACTCTATTATTCATCAAGAATATACTTGGTGAAGAATGGAGTCATACCAATGGTTGGTGTTCCCTCCCTGCTTCTTTTCCGTCTAGTTTGATCCGTCTGACCGAAGATGCGCAGTGACAGAAAACGAGCTTTAGCATATTGTCCTTAATCATTGTTTCATTCAAGTAAAATAACTTTTAAGAAAAATGTTGAAACAGGTTAAACAGAGAGGAAGGAGATATTACCCCTGTAGTATTCCCATCACTGCCATCAGTGGAACCATCTGTCTCCGCACTGCCCACATGATCAGACAATCAGTCTTACCATAAGGTGTCAACAAGGAAAAATTTTACTGGGTTGTGATGAGTTTCTAAGGCTGTAAGGCATAGCTTTGATCACCTAAATAATAGTAGCTTTATTCCTGAAAAGATTAACAAACCTGTGGGACAGTCTAGGTTCAGCTCCACCCTCAGCATTCTCAGCAGTACCATTCCCTATTGACATAGCAAGGCCATCAAAACCTTTCAGCTTTTTCATCAGACCTCGTTCTGTATTTCCAGAGGACTTTGTAGGTGTTTCTGCAGGAGTCGTAGCCTGCAATATGATGCTCTCTTTATATTACTACTTGTTTATAGCACAAAGAAGAAACTGACGACCTCTAATCTAAGTTCTAACTCATGGAAGCATTGAATGTGCATGCACATCAACTACAGATCAAAATAGTAGTGTGAAAAGCATCATTGACTAATGGATTCACTTACTGCAGTGGATGATGGAACACCATGTGAATGTGATCCCTCAAATTCAGGAGCACACAGGGAAAAAAAAGCTTTAGGGTATAAATTATTAATTAATAAAGTAAAAGCAGAGTCCTTTCTGGCCAAGAAGGAAAGAAGGCAATTGTTTTCTGACTAAGCATTTCTAGTTATACTATAAGGAAGCCTTAGTGTATATCTAATTGGTAACCATAGGAAAAGCGTTTGTCTAAAACATAGGGCACAAGAGGACTGTAGAACAGTACGAGTCCTTTACCTACCCAAACATCCTAAACTACAACAAACTAGAACACATCTCCAATACTGCAAAGCGAAGTAAAACTCTAGGATAATTTCAATGAACTCATACTCTAGGTAGAAGATAGCGATAAAGCAAACTTACCAGAGGAACTGCAGGATGTGCATAAACTCCCCCATGTGAATAGACAGCATACGGTGCCCCATAAGGTGGCATCATAGGCTGGCAGAATAAACAAGTTAGTATGTTCAATAACCATTTACAGAATGCTTCAGTGAAAAACTTAATAGTCAAATGCTCTGGAGCTATGGCAATACCTGTGGTGGACCCCACATGTAGGCAGGAGGAGCATGCCCAGATGGCACAGGTGAATTGTAGTATGGTGGCATAGTCATTCGAGGACCATAATATGCCTAAATTTGTCATAAAATCCCAATTAGAAATTTCTTTAAAAAAAAACTATATATGTGGATTTTAGTTTAATAGTAAAGGCCTTAACAGCAGGAAAGAGGGAACTAAGTTCATGCTTAAAGTAAATAACCTGCATGGCTGCCCAATCAGGATAGACATGAACATTGGTCTGATCCTGTGAATACAAAAGGATTGACCAATACTCAGATATGAACTGCAAAACATTAATCTCCATAGAAAGATTGAATACTAAGAAATACAACTACAACTACCTTAAAAATCTTTCCTCTAGAACAAATGGGATAATCATAAAGAAGGAGTAATTGACTAACTGTCCTTTCTCTAGCTTCAACAGCTAAATATGCATGATCTATTAACTTACCGTTGGTGCTGGTGAAGATGATTTGTCAGACTTAGAGGACTTTGCTTCATCATTGTTTCCCATGGTCAAGCACCAAAGGTGAAACCTAAATTCTAGAAGTTTGTTCACCTATCTTTATCCACTGCAACAAAGCAAATAAGAAATGAAGCTGTACTTTAGTATTAGACCCAATCATCTTGACAGATGTTAGAATTTGCTACACACTGTTACAGAGTATGAATATTATCATCATTTAAGTTAAATGTTATACTACAACGCTTGGTTACCACGACATAAATTACTATTACAAACAATGCCTATTTTGAAAAGTATTTTTTTGGAACTAAGCACAGAAATTTTCGCCATAAAACAGCCTTAATCTAGTTTCATGGGCACAACTAGTAATTAACATACATAAGGCTATGTTTAGAAACACCACTACCCACCAAGTAATACGAAGAAATACAGTATTTTCAATTTATGTTCATCTTGAAATTTAAAAAAAAATAAAAAAAATCTTGCGTGTCCTTCGGTAACAAAAGATTAAGAGGAAGAAGAGAGAGAAATGGAGAGGTAAAAGATGCATTAGTCTGAAAATTAAAAGAGAAGCCGAGGGTATAACTGACCTTCCATACCCACACCCATAAAGAGATGGTGATGGATGGTAAAGTAAATAACACGGTAACATAATATTAAACCATATCAACGGATTTATCTGCTCCTAAAGGACAAAAATACCCTTGAAAGTTGAAACTGAAGATATCTGAGTCCTTCTCTACATAAACAAGTTCTTGCACTATAGTTTCAGACTTTCAGTTTAAATCCACAGCATAATTATCTGAAAAAGATAAACATTTTTTGGTTCCGATTTTCATCGTCAGTTTCCTAAACTACAAAATTTTGCCTCCTTATTTCCTAAAACTTATTCTAAATCTCTCTCGTTAGTCGTTACACCTCATAGAGTCAAAAGAAAAAAAAAGTAATTAAATTGGAGACTGAAGACAAACGGCAGAATAGTCATTGCAAATCCGAAGCTTGTAATTAGAGATGATCACCAATTTACAAGATCCATTGAGAAATACTAGCAAATATTTACTTGAAGGACCATTAGAAGAACATATTCTCTTACTCCTAGAAAAAAAAATCTACTATTTTCCTGAAAAAACTTAGGACAGTAAAGAGCTCTGGGAATTTTATTTTGACCAATAATCAAAATTTTTTATCTTTATAAACTTCAATTAGAATCCACTTCCCTACATTACCCTACCAAACAAAAACCGCCAAAACTGTTTTAATTTTGAAATCTCAAAAGAAGGAAAAAGATTTTCCTGAACTTTCATCTGCTCCCGGAACAAAACCTTGCACATTGATTCACTAATCCAATAATACCGAAAATTAAAAAAAAATATATAAAGGAACTCTATTTTAAGCATACCTTGAATATCTGAGAACCGAAAATCCTTCTTCACTTATCAACGAACAATAATTCACAGCAAAATTAGACTATCTTCAATGGGAAAAGGAAAAAAGGAAGAGACAAAAGAGACTCAAAAACAAAATAGTCAAAAAAACTGCATTATCTTCACTCAGAAACAAGGGAGAAAAGGTTGGAAGTTTTCTTTCTTGCGCTTTTCTTTTTTTTCAATTCACAGAGAGGAAAAGAGGAGAGAGAGAGAAGGGAGAAGGAGGCTATGGAGAAGAAGAAGAAGAAGAAAGGGAGCGCCAAGGCAACATCCACGTCACCAAACACGTGTCGTAGAAAAAAACTAGTGTATAAATACACCGTATATACGGGGGGCAAAGTTGGTTGTTGAGTTGGCCCATCGATATTCGCGCTGGCCATTAATTTATTCCGACGTCACCTCTACCGTACACGTGTTCGTTATTAAGTCGATCTACGCGTCTGGGTAAGGGGTCCAACCTATTCCACCCGTCATGTGGGCTTACGTGGTCATGTTTCATTAATTTAATTTAATTTTTTTAAAATCGATATTTAAATGCCTGAGATTTAACTACAATGAATAGGTCCTTTGGAATCCACCACTGGCCACTTGTTTACGACCTAATTGGAGTCTTAACCCACGCTTTTGCCACGTAAGAATATTTCCTTGATTTTTTAATTCAACTTTTTAAATTTTTCTCTTTCCTATTATACTAAGTTTTCAACTTTCAATCCTTTTCTTTATTATTATGTCTATACAGTGTAGGTGTATAAAAAATAATAAACTAATAAATTCGATTACATATGGTAATCCTAATCAAATCTATATCAGTGGTTCATTGCAATATGTTCACGTGGAGTTATCCTATAATTTGGTTAGACAATTCATGGATAAAGATTTATTATGCATTTTTTTTTTGTCAAATGATCTGATTTCCAATCCTTCCCTATTATGTAATAATAAAATGAGATGGTTTAATAATAATAGTAAATAGCGAAAGATTAACGTTTAGTCACCATGAAAACATAGAAGCAATACCAAGTTTAATATCCTCTAACCTTAGAAATCTGAAATATTGATGTTTAGATAGTTCTTAGTTGTACTATTTTTTGTCATCAAATACGTAAGTTAATCCGGATCCGACTCGCGTCGCACACCTGGTTATGGTGGGTGAGTCTCGCAATAAGGGTAACTGCATACACAAGATCTCGAACTTGAGACCTGTTTAAACTAGAATAAACCGCTTACTACTTGATCCAACCCCTTATTGATGACATTGTTCATTTCTCACGTTAAACCAAAGAAAAAATTGTTGAAGCTATCATTTATAGAAAGAAAATCATGTCATCAATGATTTTGGCCCAAAAAAATGTTATCACTGCTAACCTCTACGAAAAAACAATTTTTTGTCAACAAATAATAAAAAGAACATTCCAAAATTTTTATTATTAGTTTTTGAAGCATGAATCAAGTATTTTTTCATGATTGAATTAAGTATTTGAAGGGGCCATCGTTGGTGCCTTTTTTTTTTTCTTTTTTTGGGCACCAGGCCATCGTTAACGTTGGTGTCTAACAGAGCTTAATTTCATATCAATATATTCTCAGTGCATAAGCGATCGAAGGGTTAGGACTTATGTTATGTTACAACGCAAAAACTTTTAAAAATTTTAATCAAACATATTGGAATGAGTTTAATGTTTTGTCTTATAAATTTGTAAAATAATTTGATTTGCAATAACTTAAACGCATATATATAATTATCCAAAATCCTAATCATGTTATCACACACACACACGACATTATATATTATCTGCTTTAAGAAAAAATAAATCACGTCGCCGTATCCTGCCAAACAAGAATGCCATCAACAAAATCTTTAACCAATCAGGTCTAATGAACGTGCCGATGTGGAAAAAAAAATTAAAAAAAGTTAACAAGGATTAGGATTAGGATTTAGCACTTGGAGGCCCTACTTTGAGAAGCCACGAGGCATTATCGTTTTTTTTACTAATGTTATTAGTTTTACTAATTAAAAAGCAAATAAGGCCTTTGTTTGTTAAGGATCTTTAACCTTTCATTAGTCAAAGACTAATGGATTTTAAAGATACTGTTGGTTTTTGACAAAAACAAATTACTCCATATAATTTGCTTTTACTTAGTATGAAGGAAGGATATTTTTGTATTTGATCGAAGGAAAGAATATTGTTATTGAAAGCTCGAGCTTTTGTTATTAATTAAGATTAGGAGAGTTGTTAGTTAATAATTTCCCTTGTTTATTGCTAATTAATAATTGGATTAACGACAAAAGATGGGTGATGGAGGCGGATTAATGGTCCGAATGGATAGAAGGAATACACACATTTATCTCGACGATGGTTATCCATAAAAATTAGTACTACAAGATCTTAATCCTTTGTTGTATAGTAGTAATAGAAATACAAATACAAATACTGTTGCGAGAGGAATCCAGGCCTTGTCTGCTTCAGCAAGGCCCATCGAAAAGTCTAGATTGATGGTTTGTCAGACACCAACCTGACCCCAAAAGTCTAAACTGATGGTTTATTGGGTCCTTCATGTATATAAACTACTCCAACAACCCATCTCTTTATGATGTGGGATGTTCCATCACATGTGAATCCCTTAACAATCTCCCCCGATTCACTTGTGAGTCCTCATCTCTCCCCCGTGCGGCCCAACCCGTCAAGTTTCAAGCCAATTACTGGTAATCTAAGACTTAACCCGTGGAGTGCGAGGGCCCAAGACTCCACAATTGCATGCCCCTGGATGGTCACACCAGGCTTACCGTGCTCATGGGCCACACTGATCGAGTCTAACCAAGCTCTGATACCACTTATTGGAAGAGGAATCTGGGCCTTATCTGCTTCAGCAAGGCCCACCGAGTAGCCCATATACATGTCAGACACCAACTTGACCCCAAAAGTCTAGACTGATGGTTTCTTGGGTCCTTCATGTATATAAACTACTCCAACAACCCATCTCTTTATAATGTGAGATATTCCATCACATGTGAATCCCTTAACAAATACTTTTAATTTTCATATTTGTTTTGTTTAATCTAAAAGAGTTAATTAGATTAGAAAAAGATAAAATTGGACGATGAAACAAATTTTGAAAGACGAATGCACCATTGTTAATATCACTTGTACAACACTTGCCTAGAAGACCTGATGAACGTCAGCATCACAAGCACCCGACGTGATGACCCAAAAATCGGATCCGATCCGGGTAACATGCACACATCCGTATGATGTCCGTACCGTATGCCACCAGGCACCCCAGTGCCTATATAAAGGGTAACCCTTATCTATTCCAAAAACTCTAAACTTTGAACTCATAAAATCCTCTCACTAATTCGAGGATTCGACACTGACTTAACCGTCGGAGTGCTAACGCGGAATTCCATCCCCGTATCCCGAAACTTTCTACCTTATGCAAGTCATCAAGCTCAAAGTCTTAGAGACTCAAGATGACGATTCCAGCCGATCGTCCTTGTTGAGGATTTTGCACTTAACAACCATGTTTGGTACAACAAAGCTATTTCAATTGTAAAAAGTTTATTCGTAAAATTTTCAATTTTTAATTAGATGGAATATTCCCATCTCTTTAATTACTTTTCTTACTAATTAGAGAACTGGAAGAGAAGTTCGCTCTGCCTGGTGCATGAGTCAAAGTAGCACTTTCCATCGAAGAAGAAAAATTTTATGGTCCTCGTTCAAAATCCTTACAAAGACATTTCGTAAAAGATTTCGAGCACTCATCTTCGGTGGGGAGGAAAGCGAGGCAAAATAACAACTTTGAATAAATTTGATGTCTTGAATTTATGTACTAATATTAAATACCAATTCTCTTCCTGTTTAATTAATAAAATTAATTTAATTTATTTCTGTAAATATCGAAATTATTTTCGTTTAATATATTTCCATGCTCAATGAGACTCAATCACTCAAGTCAAGACTGAAGGGTATGCTCAATGGCGTGCGAATAATACTGTTCTACATTTAGAAATCCAGTGGGTTAGAAAAAAGAGAAAAAAAAAGAAGTGAAGGGCAATTGAGGTAAATTTAGGTGGTGGTGGCACCTCACTTTCCGACGCAGAGAGCACTCCATGTCTGACGCACATTGTTCTGACTCGAACATCTCGCTATCCTAAATCTCGACCGTCCATCTTTTATGCTGAATCAAATACACTTTTCCAGGTCACCTCACGAGTGCTCCACGTGTCCGCTCAGAGTTTTCTATCCAACAAGTCCAACCAACCATCAAAATAAAAATATTTAAAATTTAAAAATAAAAGTCGAAAAACTTTATTATTATTACAAAAATCCAAGGGACCCACCTCTGACGTAACTCAAACCGACGCCCAGGATTTCGTGAATCGGAGGGATAGAAATGAACCACGACGCATGGAAATGAGAGAGAACCTCTGCCAACGAGGCCTGCTTGGGCTCAAAAAAGCATCTTACCAAAAATATAAAAATAAATAAATAAAAAACACACGTACTGGGGTGAGTGGTCCCCACCAAGCTTTTGGCATATGTCGGTGCGTGCGAGTGGTCCGGCCAGTGACGTGTCCCACGTAGGTGGACTCAGAAAACAAGGTGGACCCCACCGGCGGCAGAGGGTTGCCGGATGCGTAGCCAGCTCACCTTTCACGCCTCTTGGACTTTCTAGAGATCTTCAATGGCCCACGTGTCATTGCTAAAACCTCCACGTGGGAGGACTACACGCGCCTTTCCCTCATTCGATCCCCTCCCTTCATCAACGCAAAGTTAGAAACCAAAAAATAAAAAAGAAAAAGAAACATAGCATAGCAAATGAAATTAAGGTAAATGATTCTTCTTTTGGTCATGAAAGTAAATGGCTCCTACGTTTTCATCTTCAAACATTTTTTTGGCTGTATTATTTCTTTTTTTGGCCGAATTTTTGGCTGCATTATTAGATGACTAAATAAATTAAACTAAAATAATTATTTGAAATGAAAAATGGAATGGATTTTAACTTTTTTAAGCCCAAAGGCGCAAAGGCGTTCAATTGGATTGGATGAAGTAGTAATTTTACTTGATTTGATGATAGTAGTACATTAAAAAGAAGCATGTGAGTGGGCCTAGTGAGGTGTGACGCAAGCGTGAGAGGAACCACGTAAGAGTGAAATGTGGGCCGTTGATTAGTTGGAAAGATCGACGATGATGCGTATTTTCCGGTGGGACTTCAGAAAGAGACATGTGACTGGAGGGATCTGACGTGGTGCGGTGAGACCTCTTTTCCATTTTCAATTTTTAGGGCTGAATATCGGATAATTAGCGCGTGGGAGGTTAATTCAAACTGGGGCATGGGTTACCGACAGGATGACGTGTCGTCTAGGCACATAGTTTACTAAGCAACGTTGCTGGGTCCCTGTTTGACGTGGATGAGAAGCTAATGTTGAGATCGGATCCCATTCAAATATAAAATTCCATTGATAATAATAAAAATTTTAAAAAATGAGTCAATGTAAAAACTTGAAATTTGTTGCATAACTTATAAATTTGGCCATGACACATCTTTCGCAATGGCGAAAATAGCCCTGGTCGCCGCTTTTCCGGAAAGCAATGTGGCATTGGTCAATTTGGTTTGGTCCCTATCGCGATTCACGTTCACACTCTGGTTTGGTCTTATGAAAAACTGTTGTTTTTCTCTAAAGTGAACATTGATTGTTTGAAAAACTGCTCATGAAGGGATAATGCTGTTTTAAATCTATCATCATCCAAATATAATAAAGAACATTAAATTAGTGAGAATAATTTCTTGTTGTTTACCTTAGCCCTTGGGTTAAGAATTGAATTGAAGCTTATCCTTGTATAATTATTAATTAATTACCGATCAACTTCAAGAATAAAGATTGGTTAGCAGCACTTAGCATTCCCTTAATTGTGTGGTCTAAAACATGTTCCAATGGGTCATGGTTATTGCCTTATACTGACCGAACATAACAGCGAGCAGGCCTGTTTGAACAAAACCTTGCCTTCTCGGCTTTGGCAACCAGGCCGAGTTTTACAATTCTTTTCATTTAGTTAGGCCCAAATTGATTATCCATTGTGTTTGTGTTTAATATGGGCCTGCCTCGGTGTGTATCAAATGAAGAAATCAAATTTTCCCTCTTTTAGAAACATTGGATTGCAAATCTTATGCTAAGAAAGAAAAAGAAACAAAGTAGAATTCCACGATGGTGCCATCTAATCAAATCTTATCAAATTTGAATTATCATCAAATCCTAATTTACACTCTACCACACCTAATTAAATTTTTATTAATTACTTAACCTCATTAAAAGAATTAATAAAATTTAACAACTAAAGTCACGGTGCAAGTAAAAAAAGAAGAAGTTAAAAATAAAATTTTTTAAAAAAATTATTCAATTTTAACCAAGGTTAACTAATTAATAAAAATTTAATTAGGCGTGCTAAGGTATAAATTAGGATTTGATGATAATTCAAATTTGATTAGATGATACCATCTTAGTGGAATCCTAAAACCACCATTTTTAGAATGATCCTAATAGAATTAACACTCCGAATTATCAACCTGTCATTAACTCAAAGTCTTCTGTCTCTCAGTTTAACTGATGTCAAAATATGGAGTAGAACCGCGAATCAATATAGTACTAAAAAATCACTGCCTTAGATAAGATGAATTAACAAATGGATTAGACACATGAATCAGATCAATCATGTAATAGTATATAAGCCATATAAAGTTGCCATTGCTGCAACTGGATAAAGCCCCATCGGTACTTCACTTTTGCGATTCAAAGCTTTGTTTAGCTTTTCTTCTTTTTCTGTAATTGCACGTGTCAATCACAAAATCATTTGCACTTTTCTATACTGAACGTTTTGGATTCTTTTCATTTTTCAGTTTCACTTTCCTGTTCACTTTAAACGAAGGAAGGAAGAGGAACCTGCAGGCTTCAACCAAAGATGATGAGTCTCTTGTCGTCCAAAATCATTAGTAATATTGTTAATTTCAGGCAAACCGTTTCAGTGGTTTTGTTGATGATGATGACGATGGCAATGCTGTCATCTTGTTCAAGTGATTCCAAGTGTGAATTCAAAGCAATCTTCAACTTCGGTGACTCGAATTCTGATACCGGCGGGTTTTGGGCAGCATTTCCGGCACAGTCAGGGCCTTTTGGTGTGACCTACTTCAAGAAACCAGTTGGTCGTGCTACTGATGGCAGAGTTATACCTGATTTCCTGGGTAACGTAATATCTCTCATAACTTAACTTTCCCCATTTAATCTTTTACTTTATCAACCATGGGACTCTTTTATTTCTTTAATTCTTCAACTTGATTCCCACTTCGTTGCACTCATTGACTAGAGTTTTAGGTCTCATTAGGCAATTTTCCCCAACTCCTAACTCAAGACAAGAAATCGAGCTGGAACTGGAAGCCTAATTTGACAATTAATTTGTCAAGAACATAGCATCGATTTTAAGTGACAAATCCCACAATTATGTAGGAACCAACTTTTACACTTGTGTCCAAAACGCAGTCCGTAGGTGGGTTTTGTCTGTATATACTCTTCCAGGCTGGACTTGGGTCTTGAATAGACCATTCAGACAATGGCCCCTATGATTATACATCTTATCTTCTGCATTGGCCCAATTTCGAACTCTCTTCCATTATCTGTCTCTAACTAGTCATTTGATTATTAAATCAATGGGACCTAAACAAGTTTTGACTTTTGAGAATCCTACTAATCTTCCATTGGAATCTGTTTATACTCCCCACCTTGGCAATGAAGACAGGATCATTGGTAGTTTTAATTATCTGTTTCTGATACATTCTGTTTCTAAGATATGCAGCTCAAGCTCTGGGATTGCCCTTTATAAGCCCATACTTGCAATCCATTGGATCAGATTTTAGGCATGGAGCCAACTATGCAACATTGGCATCTACCGTGCTCTTGCCTAACACTTCATTATTTGTTACTGGGATTAGTCCCTTTTCTTTAGCCATTCAGCTCAATCAGATGAGAGAATTCAAAGCTAAAGTTATTGAACACTATCATTCTGGAAATAGAAAAGGGTCAACAAAGCTGCCTTCACCAGATATCTTTGGAAAATCACTCTACACACTTTACATTGGTCAGAATGATTTTACTTCAAATTTAGGATCTATTGGTATTGAGGGAGTGAAGCAATATCTTCCTCAAGTGATTTCCCAAATTGCTGCCACTGTCAAGGTAGTTACTGAACTGAATTCTCCATCATATATATAAGAACGTTTTACTATTATTCAACTTGAATAAAAAATAACCAATTGTGGCTGACAAATTTAATTTCCAGGAGCTATATTTGCTTGGGGGGCGTACATTTTTAGTCCTAAACCTTGCACCGGTGGGCTGTTATCCGGCATTATTAGTTAATTTGGCTCACAACACCTCAGATTTGGACAAATTTGGTTGCCTCATCTCTTACAACAAGGCTGTGGTCGATTATAATAACATGTTAAAGGAGGCACTAACCCAAACCAGACGAGATCTTGCCAATGCTTCTGTAATATATGTGGACACTCATGCTGTATTGTTAGAGCTTTTCCAGCATCCAACATCCCATGGTAATTACTACTCCTATTACATTAATATTAATATACTTGGGACTAATTAACACATTGATTGAAATCCTAAAATTCGATGTCTCTTTATGTGTCTGGTTTGAAAACAGGTCTCAAGTATGGAACAAAAGCTTGTTGTGGACATGGTGGAGGAACTTATAATTTTGACGGTCAGGTTTACTGTGGAAACACCAAGGTGATCAATGGAACCAATGTGACGGCATCGGCTTGTAAAGACCCAGAAAACTATGTAAGTTGGGATGGAATTCACGCCACAGAAGCAGCCAATAAACTTACTACTTTGGCTATTCTAAATGGCTCTTACTCTCACCCTCCTTTCCCACTTCACAACTTCTGTCATCTTCAACCTATTGGTTGACTTGACTTGATCTTTTGTCTTGGTTACATTTACAATATATAAACTTAGCAGGCTTAATTATATTATATATGCCGCACAAAATAAACCCAACATTCTGAATGATTGCCTTTTTCCCTTTTTGATTTTTGTAATTGAGTATTCTAGGATACGACAGACTAGAGCCAGGAGATCACACTAACTAGTTACAATAATATAGCACTAAATTTAGTTTTATATATTAGATCATAAAAGTTGCAGAACAAAAGGCCAAACTTGCCGCCCTGCCAAAACCTCGCCATGGCCCTGGCTGGTGATGTTATGCTTTGCACTTTGCACCTTCCTAATGCTAAGAAACACAGAATGGAAGCATTACGAAGCCATCGGGCATTTAGCCTGGTGGTAGAGTGCTTGACTTTTAGTTTCAGTGTGCTAGGATTCGATCTCTAGCAGCCTCAAGTACCAAAAAAAAGAAAGCATTATCAAGAGTTTATTGGGATGGGACAGTACATTACTTCCATGAAACTGGCTAACAGTACATTACTCCTTAAGGTAACATGTTTACCACTTATTAATCTTATTCTTGGCAAATTTTCATAAAAAACAAGGAAGTTTTAAAGATTAATGTGTTCTTTCTTCAATTAGCCAGAGGTAATTCCAAAAAATGATATCAATTAACATCAATATCAAAAACTACATACAATTAACATCAAAAGTGATTTTGCCATTTATAATGAAGCTGAAAAAATGAAATGAAAAGGAAATTAAAAAAAGAAAGAAAAGCAACGAATGTGGGTCAAGGAACATAATCATGTTCAAGGACCGGCTGCGTTCTAACCATTGATGCAGCAGGCATTTTATCTCCCCTAACCCAAATTGTATCCAAAGCCTCAGCCGTATCAGATTCTTTCTCCATAGCTTTGATCTTCATCCTTCTCACCAATAAAACACCGATTATCCCTGCCGAAACCAACACGATCAACCCAACAATTGCAGACACAAATCCTATCACCCACCATTTCCAAACCCTTTCTTTCTTCACTCCCAAAGACGGTGTCACAACAGAGAAATGCCCTGCTTTTTCCGTCACACAAACATTCCTCTCTGTCATGTCCTTAAACTCTACCGACCCATTAGGTCCAAAATTGACACATTTAAGTTCTGTCACATTAATCTTATCTTCTGCCTCAATATAAGGAAAATGAATTGAAATGGAACCATCCGTGGGAATCAACGTGACTTTTTTATCGCTTAATGCAGTTAAATTCGAAGAAGCATAAACATTGAAGCCGACGACAGGGGAAACTAATGAATAATTAGGAATCTGATAGTATCTTGTAGACCAATATTTCCCCAGGTTGTAATAAACAATACCTAATCTTTTAACGTAAGGGGATGTTTTAACTCTACGTGGGATCTTAAATAAACTGAGATTTGATCCTCTGCCCCATAAACTCCCGCTACGAAGTCTAACAATGGAAACTTCCATGCCAGAGAAATTAGAAGGAAGAGGAACTTTGTATAAAGTACCTGTATGATGTTTCGCCAATGTTTGATTTGCGTAATAATGAAACAAAGCGTCTAAAGCCTCTCGATCATAGCTATCTTCTGAACCACCAAGAGTTGACGACAATAATGAAGAGAAAACCATGAAGACGACGATGATGAACCAATTTCTGTCAGACCCCATATCAAGATTTCACCCCATGAAGAATCCTTTGTTTTGGTTATAACTAATAACCCGAGAAAACTGGAATATATATTCTTTGATCAATGATCAAGGATTCTGCACAATTGCATCAAATCAATGTAATCACAAAACGGAAGAGTTTGAAAGAGAAGACGATTACTTAGAAATCTTCAAAATTTTCTTTGGAATTTTGGGTTGCGAACTTTTTGGGGGTGGATGAGCTGGAGAGTGGAAACTGAAAGAGAAAAAAAGAGAGATATTGCAGCAATGGGTGTTGATTAATGTAATGTCTAGCTGTTCTTATTGTGTATATATATTTTGAATGAAACTTGGAAAGCCAAGTTATAATGGCACCGCAAAAAAGAAAGATTTCTAATCTTACATGAAAAAAAAAAGAATTAAAAGAGAAAAGAATTGTAATTAATTTCTACTTGAATTGTTGTTTGTGTGATTCCTAGTCAGGAGGTGGGTTAGTTGGAGAGAGAGTTGGTTATGACAGCGGTGCAAACGAGGCCCCAAATTAAGCCAAGGTTTGGTTATTTTTAGGCAACTTGGACTTTGGAACCTTTTCTTGTCTTCCTTTATGGTTTATATTTAAGATTTTTGGATGTTGTTCGGTACAACTTAGAAGTATAATATGAAACTTATTATTGGTTAAGTATATAGTAAAATATAGTACAAATTAGATGGTCTTAATTAGAATGTCATGTCTAAATTGACTATCTAACCAATTTCTTAGTTCTTACAAGATACTATTAGAATGTCATGTCTAAAGTATCTCAATCTCAATGATGTAAACCTTACTATTTAATCTAGTATTTAATTTGAGTCAATGTCATATATGTGCTGTATTCACTATCTATATGGGGAACAATCATTTTGTTTATATATTATATATATCATTTTAAAGGGGAAAAATGAAGAAGAAAACAGATTATTGGGATGGAAAGCATTTGCAACAAAGTTTTTTGGGTTAAAGAATTGTTGGGATGGGATTTGGGACGGCTGCTAATTTGCATGACAATTGGATGAAGATTGATTCTGTATTATAATAACAAAAAGAATAATGATGATGGAATTAGAAAGAGTGCCAACTGCAATTGCAATTGCTGGGTCAACCTTCAAATGATTAGAAACTTTGGATGATTGTCCGGCCCAGGTCAACTTGGTTCAGCTTTTCCATATACGTTTAGCAAAGCGGTGCACCGGCTTTGCATTTGGATTTTGTTCCACGATTTAAAAAATGATCAATAGAACCTAATCCTAATTATCAAAATATATGAGGTTTATTAATTTTAGCTTAGAAAAAAAGAAAGGAAGGATGCTTTTCGAATAAAATAAAGAAAGGAAAATTCCTTCATGATATTAAATATAAATTTGGTATTCATCATTTTTATATAAGTAATAAGTAATTATATAACAAATTAGGAATATACCTATTTTAAACTAAATTGTTTGTGTGATGCCACAAAAAAAAAAAACTAAAATTGTTTGTGTAATTGTGTTCGAACTTCAAAGAACTATGGGTCTCAATAAGCCTAAAAGGCTAAAACATGATACGTGAGCCCAATTATCCAAAAGTCAAAGGCCTAATCGTTTGATATGACTCTTGTCATATTTTTTTGGTTTAATGGACCGATTAGCAAGCCCAATTCACATGGATTCACAACCGAGGTGTATGCTAGTACAAGATAAAGAGATGAAATTACCTCCCAGTATGGGGGTGGATCAAACACAGATTTCAGATTCGAGATTTTGTATAGATAGCTGTCTTATTGGTAGATTCGCCCATCAAACTCAAATGTATGATTTGGGTCGAATTTGGATTAATCATGACAAAACTCTAAATACCAAGTGAGAAACAAATAAAGAGAAGAGATGAACTGATTTAAGATTAATCTTTTTTTCTTAAGTTGATAAAAGTTCTCCCAACGAATAGTTTTCTATCAATGGCATCAAACTTGCATGATCGGTGATCTCACTCTTACTAACATAACATAAAGACTATTATGCAATAAGTCTGATTTAATTTGAATTTATACTTAATATAGAAATTAGCTCGATGTGAATTCAATTTTCAATTTTGATCAAACTCAAAATGGTTTCAGTAAGTCGAATTAATCAATATAAAAACAACATGAGACATATTTTTTTATCGATAAAAAAAAGATCATGAGATGAGACACATATTTCCAAATATAATATATGTGTTTATATTATATATAATAAAATAAAATAATATACGAAAGAAATGAGAAAGGACGTTTGATCTCAATAGTCAATGCCTATCAACTAGACACTAACCAAAGTTAATGGCGTGCGGGTTACTGTTAATCAAATCAAATCACTTAATTAAATTATTAAGGAAAATTAAATAAAAATTATAAAAATAGCAGTAGTAATAAAATTGAAGAATTGAAGAAAAAAATAAAATTGAAGAATTGGAAAAGCGAAAAGACGAAAGAGGACAGCAAGCGGAAATTTAGTTAGGACCAAACTTTGATCTGTTTTTGTCCAAAAACAATGTGTGAAGAAAGAGAAGGGAGACCCCTCCAAAGTCCAAACGTGGATTGCAGATAGGGAATCAGCCAATCAGAATCCTAATCCTATCCACGTGTCGATCAACGAATCACTGTTTCGAATGTAGCACCAATATCCTACCAATCATTTTTGTAATTTCAAACTAAATAATTAAATTGAAAAAAAAAAGAAAAAAAAGAGAGGGAGAGAAAGAAAGAAAAATAATCTTCTGAAGAGCAAAAAACAGAAGAAAGAACTGTAAAAAAGAGGCAACAAAGGATAGGATTTCTAGCGTTCGAGCGGCCACATATCTGAAACAGCAAAGAGAGTTTAGAAATGGCGGCAGCAGCATCATCGGCCTCCATGGCGGCCACCACCGTTTTAATTCCACGTGTCCCTGCCGCCGTTAGAACCACTCGCTGCTCTGCCTTGCCGCCCCTCCCTCCTCGCGTTTCCAACGCTTCCTTTTCAACTTCACTTAAGTTGATTCCAGGTACTTTTTCCTTTTATCCCTTTTAAACTCGATTCACTTGCCAAATGTACGTGCATTTCCAACACTTTTTATTTCGTTTTGTCTGATTTTATTGAAAGAAATTGAAAGGTTTAAGGTCAATTACAAATTCGTTGACTTTAGCTCCAATTCTTCTAAATTATTATTGGAATTGAGATTCTTTTTGTCAATTTTAGGATTATGAGAACGTTGTCTTGGTGATAAACTTAAAATGGGTCAATTCAAATTAGAACCTTTAAATTTTGTGGCCTTTTGAAATATGAAATAGAATGCGAGAAGGAAGGGTTCAAAAAAATTTTCTTTTCATTGTTTTTATGCAAAATTTGGAATATACCAATGTTAAAAGCATATAACTAAGAATTTGCTTATAGGGACTTACTGTAGTAAGTGGTGAAGACCTCCTAATTTATAACCCTTCTGTTCCTTCCAAATGCATAAGTTAACAACCCCTAGAAGTTGCTTTGTTTTGGTCATCTCTGTTTTCAATATTTGCTCATTTTTCCCCTTTGCTGTGCATTGTGAATCTGTGATTATATACATTTCTCCATTAATCCCTGTCTACTTTTTGATTCATAAACAGAATCCAGGAGGTTTTCTCTGCTCCAGACAAAAGCCTCAGAGGAGACCTCTGTTGATGCTGGAGAGCTTTTCACTGACTTGAAGGAAAAGGTAAAGAACTTTCCCATAACACAGTACTATTAACAAAAAGCACTTCCGGTTGTTTTTAGAATCAGCTTCTTGCTCTTTCAGCTGTTTAGCGTGTTCCCCCCTTTAGAGTTTTTGGCTCAACTGATTTAGGTTTCTCCTTATGTTTACTAGTGGGATAAAGTTGAGAACAAGTCCACAGTTCTTCTCTATGGCGGTGGGGCAATTGTTGCTGTCTGGCTATCATCTATTCTAGTTGGTGCCATCAACTCAGTCCCTTTGGTAAGTGAATTCTTCACACAACAACTGTTTTTTCCTTAATATGGTTGGTTTCATGTCCATGATTTGATTAGCTCTTCTTGATTAATAATCAGCCATAAATAAATACGCTACAATGTGTCTTTTCCCTTTGACCAAATCACACTGATTGAATCTGAAATGATTTTATGTTGTTACCAGCTTCCAAAGATTATGGAGTTGGTTGGACTTGGATATACAGGATGGTTTGTCTACAGATACCTTCTCTTCAAGGTATATTCTCGTTGTGTTTATATATCCTTATTCCATGCAGAGTGATTTGCTTAGTTTTCTCTGATTCTTAAATTAATGCTGCATAATTGAATTCTTTGTGGGTTTAGCCCACTCTGCAATACTCATCATTCAAACAATCACAAAATTTATGCATTCTCAGATAGACATATCAAAACATTCAAGTCAGGTTATAAATGCATGAAGAGATGATGCATTTGATAAAAGTGAATCAGCTTTTGAGAGTTAACACATGCGAATTGGCTGATCTTTGAGATGATATATAACTTGAAAGAATAGCTTGCTTTGTGCACACTAAAAGTGTAAAACGCATGTGCTAACAATATGCTTTATTTATTTATTTCCTCAGTCAAGCAGGAAAGAACTAGCCACGGATATTGAGGCACTGAAAAAGAAGATTGCTGGAACTGAATAGATGCTCGAGATCAGCATATGCTTTGTTTAACAGCGATCTTTTTCTTTTTTTGTCCCTTTGTACCCTGTAATAGAGACATCTGTATCATGTAATCGTAGGATTGCCTTCTATGAATTCTTGTAACCTTTGTATTTGCTCTGTTCATGGAATAATACTTGTCAATTTATGTGTATTGGTATAATTCCATATATAAATATGCCATGTTGATGTGGAGAAAGCACCACATTTCTGTCGTTCAAAGTTTACATGGAATCTGATTCATATATACAATATCTCTTTTGCCAATGTCCTCCTCTCGGCCAATATAAAGAAAGACACATTCCCTTGGTATAATGCGTTAGGACAGAATTTTTGAGCCGCACAGAAAATATCAGTGACACTATTATTACAACTTTCGGTTCCTTACGGCATTAAAGAATCTAGAAATCGCATCATTCTCATGGCGTTGGAAGCTCTTCTGAATTAACAAGGTGTCTCGATGTTTCTCTTCTCACCTTTACCTGCCCGTGGGTGAGATAGGAGATGGAAAATCTAATGGCAGACAGTAATGTTTAACTAAAAAGCTAAAACATTGTATGGCTCACGCCATTCTATCCATCTTGATAAAGGAAAATTTTTCAACCCTGCAGAAAGCCTCTTCTTAGTTCTGTATAAACCTGTGGGTTTGGTTAAACTTAACTGACATTCAAGATGAAATTAATGAGCAAAAATTTGAATAAAATCGAACCAATGGAAATTGAGGGATGAATAAGATGATTGCCGCTGACAGATGGAACGAGCTAATTCAGGCACAGAACTCCACAACTAAACAAAAAGTCCATCCTTGCTGATTTCAGAATAACAACATCCGTGGCTTATCAAAATCCAAATGAAATTGTACTACTTGATGAAATTGCTACCCATCAATTTGGTTATAGTGAAAGAATGAGAATTAAAGCCTTCCAGCTAGCAGTAAGTTCAATCAAGGATCGGACAGAAATCAAGAATGTAATAAGACCACCAATATAAACACAAGACTTGGTGCTGGGAGAAACAAATAGCAGCTGAGATAGATTGAGAAACTCCAACATTTAAGAGCACAAGGATTTCCGAAGTACTTTTCTTTGGAAAGCCAATGAGATAACAAAGTGCTAAATGAAACATGGAAAGGGCTTGACTGTTTAAGCAGGGCATGGTGTTTACACCTACAAATCTTACAAAATACTACTATAAGTTAAAAGAGAAACCAAACTCAGGTGAAACACTAGAGCATACACCTAAAGCCAGAAGTACTTGGAATCATTACACTCAAAACATGCTTAATACTATGATTATGAAGAATCAAGAATCCCAAACTATGCAAACACAATCAATCATAATACTTGCCACAAAATCCACAAATCAGAGCTCATCCCCTAATTCGAAAAACATCAAAACCAAACCAAAGGCCGCAGTGGCACAACCATCACAAATTTTACACATTTAACCTAATTCCAGAAGGAAGAGGATAACACAAAAGCAAATAGATTTCAATTTTATCATCCACCAGCCTTACTAAAAGATTGAATAGACCCAATTCCAATATAGGAGTTAAGATAAAAGCTGATCCATTCATGTAAACTTTCAAGAGAAAGACAATACCATTAACATAATTATAGGTAGATTGCTTGCATAAAGATAGAACATAAAGGTAAATTGCATCCATAAGGCTTAAGTACAGAACATAAACATCCCCAGTATCAAATACCAAGCACATCATCACGATATCTTAGGAAAATCTTTAAATAGAAAACAAAAGGAGATAAACTTTAGAATACCCAAAAGTAATCTCTCTTGAAATTTAGATCTTATCAATATCCTCATCCTCGAACTCGATATAATCATCGGCGCCGCCATCGTCTTCCTCATCAATCCCACCAGCAATCCCTTCATTCAACCTGGTGTTCTCCGGAAGCTCACCGTAAGCCTTCAAAAGCCTAGCTTCATCAGGCATGTACTTCAAGATGACGTCAGCCTTGTCATCTTGATAATCCCTAAGACCGACGAGGATGATGTCACCGGCGGCGATCCAGACCTTCTTGTGCATCTTGCCACGGATGTGACAGAGACGCTTGGTCCCGTCGATGCACATGGCTTCGCATCGGCCGTTGCCTAACATCCGGAGGACCTGAGCGTATTCTTGTCCGTCCTCTTTGAAGATAAGCTCTCGCTTCTCATCATCGGCTTCGTTCTTACCCCTCTTCCGGTTCTTTCCTCCCTTTCCCTTGTTCTTCGGCATCTCTGAGACGAATCGACCCCCGCTTTAGCTTGCTCTTGCTCTCTTTCGAGTCCGACTAAAGACACAAAAATGAAAAACGGGGGGATGTGTTTTTCTTTCGCTTTTTGTTAAGTTTCTGAAAAAGGGAAAATCGGCTGCTACTATTTAATATAGGTTTTCTTTTCTCAAGGTTGCGTTGGGGTTACGTTACGGTAGATAGCTGTAATTTTCTTGGGCACACTATTTTTCAAAGTTATCAATAATGCTTCATTTATTCATAGAATTTTAATAGAATATCTAATATTTTTTTATTATTAATTATTATAGCAAATAGCAATAAAATTTCTTCTCAAAACCAACCTTGAAATTTTAAAATTTCACCTTTTATTAAAAAAATTTATTAAAAAATTCTACACCCAGTAGTATCTAGTAGTAAATTCCAATTTAAATTGATTAATTCTTATTTAAAGAAATAATGTTATCGCTGGGCTGCTTTTTCTAGAAATAGCAGTGGACATAAGCCCACAACCATTTTTAACTACCGAGCTCGGTGGGCCGAAAGCCCAATATTAAAGGCTACTTGAATTCATGCAGGAAACAGTCTCAAGAGTCAAACTCAAAGGGCAATATAAACTTGTGTATTCAAGTGACGAATAATAATCGTTTTCGAACCAAAAAGATTAAAAAAAAAAGTTCAAAGAAATAATAACGAAATAATAATTTAGAAGCTCATTTGAAATCAACTAGAATTAGCAATAACCAGTAATCAATCATCATCCTCAAAACCAATAGAATTTCCGATATTGAAACCATCACCATCTTCTTCCTTATTAATGCTATCCGTAATCTCCCCGTAGCGGATCAAATCCTTAACCTCTCCAGGATAGAATTTCCAGATAATCCCAGCCTTGTAATCTTGATATTCTCTGAGAGCGATGAGGACGACGTCGTTTATGGAAATCCAGAATTTCTTGCGAATATTGCCGCGGATGTGGCAGAGCCGCTTTTTCCCATCCATGCACATGGCTTCGCACCGCCCGTTGCCTAACATGCGAACGACTATAGCGTACTCTTCCTCGTCTCTCTTGAACTCTAGCTCTCGGCGGTTCATCCGCGCCGCGTTCTCGTTCAGCGTTATCTGCGACCTCAACGTCACTATTCTTTTCTGCTGCAACTTAAGTCTATCTTTGTTCCCCATCTCCGCTTTCTCGGCGGTGGAAAGCTTGCTTAACTCTCGCCTTTTCTTCTTCTAATACTAGAAAATTAGGTTATAATTAAATGAATGAATTAATTGCGTTAGGAGTTCTTTTATAGCACTATAATTAGGGTACCTCCATATTTATTAACAAACTAATTATACCAAAAAAATTAATATTCATCAAGATTTGTCATCAATAATATTCATTCTTAGCGAACAAGTATGAAAAACCCTAAAAAAGATGTTTTAGTTTGGGCTAACCGAGCTTTTTGCTCGCACAAACTTTCAAGGCCCAAAAGAGGCCGCTAGAGCTAGAGTCTAAAGTTTACAATTGGTCAAAAGTCAATGTGTGGGCTGCGTTGTTGGGTGAGGGGAGAGGCCCATGCTTTGTTTTTTTATTTTCCAGCATATCATTACATTACATTAAATATAATAATCTAGTAAGATAGTCAAATTAATAATGGAACCAATTCAATGCTTTAGCACCTTTGTTTTCATTCGTAATTCACCACCATAGTTTGAACTTCGGGACATGAATGGCGATATACGGCTGGTCATGGTGGTGGCGCAACCCGCCGGCATCTGGAAACCAAGTTGTTGGCTGTGACTGTTCTTGATTGGTTTTTGAGTTTAAACTTAAAAGGGAAGACAAATAGATGTTTTAAAGAAAGAATTTTGTAGAAATAAGATTTTTTTTGGTGAAAATAGAAATAAGAATTTTAGGATTATAATAACCTGACTTTACATTCAATACAGACCTTATTGGCTGATAGCCAGATACTGGTGAGATGTGTAGATATAATATTGGATTACGTTTCGAACAAAAAAGGAATACGTAGTAAAGTAGTATAGTACAGACTCAGGCTTTTTACCAAAAATAGTACAGAGTCTACAGACTCAGGCTCGACTCTATATATATATATATATATATATTTAAGTCGTTTTCTCCCATAAAAAGGAGATTGTGGAAATTATGTAGCAAAAAAAGAAATATGATCAAATGTTTAAGAAATATGATCACAAATTCGTAAAACCATTTGACGAGTTTTTAAATTGTTTGCGCATGGTTCATCAAACAAGCTTCTAACCAAAGATTCTAATTACTTGGATTTTTTTTTATTTAATCTAATAATGAAAGATAACCCGCTAAAATATTGGTTCAATTTAAATTTTAATCTAAAACAAGCCGTAATAGCAACACAATAGACAACCCTTAAAAAAAAGTACATAACCAATTTACATTTTCTCGTTCCCTCTATGCTAAGCATAATTTGATGCAAAGACATAAGGGGATGTTCTTAACTTACTTTCAATTTCAACTTCCAAATCAAAAGTATCTAGCCCACTACTCTACCTAGTACAACCTTGAGTTTTGCTCAGGTTACCAAAAGAAAAAAGACGAAAGGAGTTAGCGCCGCTACAAGGCAAATGGAAAGAAACTCCATCAATGGCAAATGGTGTTAGTGCCTGATGGTTAACTCAGCCCTAAGGTGGAGAATACCGTTTATGAAGTATAAACTGTCATCAGCCATGAAAGAAGTCCATGGTATGGCAAATAAGTTCCTGTATCCAACCGCCTTTCCTCCAGTGAATGTGTAGTTTCCTTTGTATTTGCTAACAAACTCCTCCGTTGGCTTTGACCTTGCTGCAAATTCATAGTCAACGGCAAAACTAACGGAACCCTTTTCCTGCATTCCCAGAAACAACCCGAAGCAATGGAAAGAGCTCTGCTGGTCCATGTTGCAATGCGCTGACAGGAAGAACCCTTGCCCACCTAGGTGGAAAGCCTGAGAATAAACCCGTCCAGATGGGAACAGATTTGCACACTCCTCCCTCTTCAAGTCCAGGTATACAACACATTGCTGACGGGGAAGTTCAAACTCCACCACCTTTACAGGACGATACTTGTAAGCTCGCTCAACAAAACGACGGTTCAAGGTGGCAGACTCCTCTGCAGCCAAGCTTCGTTGTCTATGTGGGGCTTCAGCCTTGAAAAATAGAGCCTCAAGCACAAGCTTAGAGGCGACTTCATGATCAAAATCATTGCATGTCAACACCTTTTTAAGCTTCCGGCAGGTCATGTAAGGGAAGCGAATAAAGCGTGCAAGGCGTGAACCAAGCACTTCCCTTCGTTCTTCCAGTTTTGGGTACTGAGTCCTGGCCCACTTCAGCACAAAGTCATAGACAGCATCCTCTGATGCAATCTGCAGATCGTCACTCGACAATATTGCCTCAATCCCAGCTAGTGGCAATGCCATCACCTCTTCCTGAAACCTAGTAAAATTTGCCCCAAAATAAATACATAAGCCTCTCAATATGCATAATGGTCTGCATTAAAATATGACTCAAAAACAAATGGAGAGAAAAGATCACTGCCTAGATTGTTCTGTTGAAATGAATATTTCAAAAATATAAGGATCAGAGAGCTCAAAAGCATACTGCCACGACTTGGTGAAGACAAGACTTAATACTCATCAAACATCCAGAACTTTTACATTACAGACAGAAGCAACTACTCAAGGTAACTAACCAAATACCATGGCTAATAAAAGTATCACTTTTATGTGAGAAAGACTATAAAGTGTAGAAAAGGAGCTTACTTTGTCATGTCCTTGTAACGTGCAGCAAGATACTGCTTTGCAGCATCAGTCAATGGCTGAACTGCTTCACCCATCAACACACTTGATGGCAGATCCAAATAAAGCAGAGCTGACTCTGGTGTCATAGGCAAATTTCGCAAAAGGCGGCTGCAATATCTCATACAAGAAGCAACCTCAAATTTATCAGCAGCCATCAACACATCGAGCAAGGCCGGAGCTGTGGTGACAGATAAGGTGTTGCTGTACATAAAATTCAAAAGCTCCATGAGGGCAGCTTCCTCTGTATATAAGAGTAATGTTAGAATTCTGATTTAACCTTGCCTGCTAACATCTCTTTGAATAAGTAACATAACCAAGAAACATATGTTAAAGACGATGCATACCAGAGGCATTGATTCTTAAGGTTACATGCCGTTGCTCTGACTCCCTCATCCCATTTGAGAAAAGCTACAATTAGAAACAATTAAGAAATTAAGTAAATACGACTATAGAAAATGTAAGACAGCAATTGTGGCAAGCTATATTTCTACTCTAGAAACCCAATCTCTTTTCTATTTCATTTTAACAAAAACTTTATGAAGAAAAACAATCTCTTACTTTGTAGAAGAATGGACTTTTTGCAGCTAAAATAGGAGAGCTTATATGCAATGTTTTAACTTTCAGCACTGTGGTACAATCCATGCTCCAGCTATCAGTACTATTTGCATCCTCATCACCTACAAAAGTAGAAAACAAAATCAAAATGTGTCCTATACGCCCAATTAGCAAGTGTGCAAGTCAAGGCACAAGAGTGAAAATTCAAAATAAACAATCAAAATCCTCTTCTACTGATACTATTTTAAATTTGAGAAATTTCCAACTCCTTTACTCAATAAATTCTCATACCGATCATTTTCTCTTTTCTTAACTTTTATTCGCTAAAAAACACAAACATTTGTATGGCATTTTAAAACCTAGTTCACATAAGAGTTTCCAGTTTATTACGCATATATGAGCTAATCTGTATCAGAACCTGATTGATTTTCTTCAACCATTGCTACTGCCTCCTCATCTTGATTCTCACAGCCCACACCATCATCCATATCAGGTTGGTTATCATTTAAAATCTGCTCTTCAGGACATAAGCTAAGATCTAAAACTGAAAAAGAAAATGCAAACCAGAATCGTCAAAAACCAGCAGCTGTAAATAAGAAATATAATAAAGAAATCCCCTGACAACAGTAACAGAAGACAGAAACAAGTGTGACAAATACAAGAGATTGTGAATAAGTTAACAATCTTAAAATGAACAAATCTCAACTCTTTGAAATAGCTGTCCCAACAACAAGTATATATTAAGCTATCTTTAGCAGAATCTTTCACTTTACAGTTTTTATTTAAATAAAATAAATAAATTTCCTGATAAAATTTATTAAGCTCAAAGCCTCAGAGAAACCCCCACAAAAAAAAGAAAGGAAAAATTTCCCAAGACAAACAGAGCCTAAAACTTCATATTTCAAATTTATCTTTCTCAACTCAGGGTTCAGAAAGAATAGCTTGTAATTTTTAAAATTTATAGAAACCTAAACAGAAACAATGAGAAACATTTGAAAAGAAAAAAGGAAAGAAAGATAAAAAGCTGAAAATAGGAAATGAAATGAAATGCAATAAAAAAGAAAGAAAAGAAAGAAACAAACCGTTTTCCTTCTTGATATCCTCCCGACGCCTTTTGCGGTGGCGGGCCCAATCGGCGATGCTGGTGCAACCCTCGCCGTCAGGGCGGCACTCGGGTGGGCCACCCATAATCTCGATCCGAAGAAGACGGTCGGAGAAATTACTATCATTGAAAGCGAAACCAAAATCACCATCGGAAGCAGAAGCACCACGCGAAAAATCCGAGTCCATCTCCGTTCTCGGGTCAAACAGATCAGAATTTAATTGATCTCTCATTCCAATTCCCACCTAAACTCTCTTCTTCTTTCCTTCTCTCTAAACTGTTTTTAAAATTTTTTTGGTCTTAAAAAGAAGAAGCAGATAATAATATAAGGAAGAAGAGAAAATAAAAAATAAAAATGGAGAAAACCCTAAGGTGATGAGCTGGCGTTACCTAAAACGAGGGAGGACAGGGATTTAGGTGTTACTGGGGGTAACTGCATAAATATAAATGGCCATAATTATAACTGGAAGAAACTTTGCCTTTGCAGTCTCTTTTTTTTTTTTTTTTCTAGTATAAGGAAAATATACCGGTATTTGTTTTTATGTATTTTTGAAACGTATTTCAACTATTTTCCGTTTTTTGGTTCGTTGCGTTGCGTTAGTGAATTTATTCTTCTTTTTTAAAAAAAGAAGTGGTTGCATTTTAATGGATTGCGATTAGGGGGTCGGTCATACGGTCAGTAGTGGTGGGCAGGGCTTTGAATATTTCATCTTAAAAAATGGCTTAATGGTTTTTTTTTTTGGGATTAGTCTCCCCTTTATTATTTTTTGATTAGTTTAACCAACGGTAATTTTCGTTGTTTTGAAAAATAAACAAAACAATTTGTTTTCTCCTCCTTGACTGCGTTTAGTAAAGCGGTACGATAATAACTGTATAGATGAGATTACACTGTATAGATTAGATTAAGTATTGTACAGATGAGATTATTAGAGCAGCGATTGAAACGGACTTTACATTTAAACTCCGTTTGAATCCAAATGATGATGAGACGATTACAGACAAGAAGCCCTTATCTTCCCTTCTAGTTCGGTTAAATTAACAACCGATGTGTTGGATAATTCCTCCAACAAATATTTCAACATTATCAACTTTCAAACCGTGTTTTTCTTTCTATTTTTTCTGTTTTACGTGTGTGTATATATATCGTATAGCACGCATAATTCAAGAAAATTTCAGAACGTAGAATAATACTACTACGTTAATTATATGCTTTAGAATGGAACTATGGAAGTTTTCTCAGATTAAATTAAATATGATATATTATTATAAATAAATAAATAAATGTCAACATTGAATCAAATTGCATTGATATGTGGAAGGGAAAATTACAAAAAAAAAAAGAGAGATAAATATTGGGATAAGTTCATCGGAACTGGATGCTTGATTAAAATATAATAAAAGGGGATGCTTCATGCTTGATTAGATTAATTAAGGAAGAAAATAAATATATTCCGGAAAATGGGCACATGCAACGTTGGTCAATCTCAAATTAGAGTAATTAATTAGTTTTAATTTTAATTAATCGGAGAACAAAAAATGGGAAAATTTTGAACGCCTGGCAAGAAGGGCAAAATGGTAGAATTACGCGCAAAGTTAAATTACATAGAAGGAAAGAGCCGACTTTAGACCGATGGGGAAGGAAGGGGCAGCCCCTTCTTCTTTACTTGGAAATTATAGTATGAGTTTGTCCATATGATATTTTATCATTTTATGTCATTATTATATTAAAATATTAATTATATATTATGCTGATGAAAGTTGATCTTTTCTAAATGAACATGATAGACCTTTCAACTTTCTTTTTTCTATTTTTAGGTCTTGCCTTGCCCCCTACATGCACACTTGGGTTGGTTCAAATTAATTCAATCCACCTTAGACGTATCCAATTTTTTTGGTTAGAAGACGTATCCAATTTAACAGCGCATTGTACGAAAGTTTATAAATTATTTGATATATTGGCGGTGTAAATTTTGGACTCCACAAGCGGATTGTGGAGTACACGTATATTTTCTGAATTAATTAAAATTTAAATATTTCAATATAGTCTCTACAAAACAAATGTCACACTTCAAGATCCGCTTGTATAGTCCTGCTAAATTCTATTGACAGTGTATTGTGTATAAATCCAATTATTATTATATCGACTCCTTTTGAGTCGGTCATGATAATATTAAAGAAAAGAAAATAAATTAAGGTTTACATGCATTTGGAATTTGGTCTTTGTTCTTCCTTTAAAGAAAATATAATAAAGTAAACTTGATTTTTTTTACAAAAAAAAAAAAGAATTTGTTTCCCCTTAATTGCCATTGTCAAAATATGGATTGAATACTGCTAATGAACATGCAGTCATGTACCCATAGGCCATATCAACACATGTTGGGGTGAGTTGAAGATTTTAAATACCCATTCACCTTGAGCAATATGATGATATTGAGAAAATTTCTCTTTATTTAAAGACCAATTCGATTCAATACCAAATTAGTTGAAACTCGATATAATTATCAAGCAACATGGGTTTGTAGAAAAAAAAAAAAAAGTAGTAGTATTAGTGAGTTTGCTCCTTGGGCGAGGTTTTGCATGCTGCCAAATTTTGTAGGTTGAATAGGTTCAAGTTCAACCAATCCACCCAAGTGGCTAATAAATTAAGGAGTAATTATCATTAATTATTGATAGAGGCTCCGTTTAGTAGAGTGGATAGTGATGCGATTGACATTGTTTAACAACTGTACATATGAGATTACACTGTACATATGAGATTATTAGAGCAGCGATTGAAACGAAATTTACACTTAAGCTTCGTTTGGTGCTGAAACGAAATTTACACTTAAGCTTCATTTGGTGCCAAAACGGTGGTGAAACGGTTACAGATAAGAAGCCATAGAAAATTCAACAGAGGCCACACTAGCTAGGAAAGTCTCAATTAACATGTAGACAAATTATCAACACCAACAATCCCTCAAACACAAAAATACAAGTCAAGAAAAGAAAATTGACTCGATTTTCCAAATCCCTTATAATAATCTTTTATTTATTTGAGTAGAACATATAAATCACATTCAAGAAAATTCATCTAAAATCAGCTGATAAACGACGAGATTGAGACACATTAAATCCTAGCTCTTTTTCTTCGGTTAAGAACGGGGAGAGAACTGAGATAGTTGTAAGTCCAACTTCCAAGTTCGAACTCATTCAAAAGAAAAAGAAAAATACAAAATTAGGGGATTTCTCAGCAATTAGTAATAATCTCCATTTTTGTCAGCTATATGATAATTTCAAGCCTTCATAGAATTTGAAATTTACAGTGGGATGAAACCAGAAAAACATGTTAAAATGTTGATAAAATTCAATACGTTTATATACTTCCGGAAAAAAACAATGTGAAGTATCTTATCACATATATAATCCGAAGATTTACAAGTTACAACGTCCATAGCCCATATCGGTTACATAAGATCATAAATACTACATACTACATAAGATAAAAGTTTCTTGAGATTTGCTTAAGGCAAAGAAGTCGAAGCCTATTTGGCATGCATTGAAGACCTTTTACATGAAGAAGAAGGTCATTTTGGTCCTGCGTTTTTCTGGAGTCTCTGAAGATTCTGCAGCCATTGAAGCTTGTAAAACATACCCATCTGAATACCTGAAAACAAAAATAAACTAGCAAACGCAGAGTTAAGAAAAGAACTCAAAACAACAAATAGATTTCCAATGCTACTAGTTAGTGTGCTGTAAAAACACCAGAAAAGGAACGTTATGAGACAAAAAACACAGTTTTCTATGGCACCAGCCATATTTTATCTGTATGCATATATGGTAACAAAGTAGTAATAAAAATGTAGTAACTAATTACCCAGATTCCCAAAAACAAGAAAAAACAAGTCAATGCTAATTTTCACCAAAAAAAAACACTGAAAGCTACAGATTTGATAAGGAAAAATGGTGGAGCTCCCTTCAATCCAAACAAAGAAATAAGAAGGCAAGCACGTCTCCTGAGTCATGCAAACCTTCAAGCTGCGTTTTAGAACACACTCATCGCAACCCAAAGGTATCCATGAACCAGCAGCCGTGTCAAGCCCTCTCTAATCATCCCATGTTTTGAACCGAAGGGAGCTCCTTCTGAATCTGAATCACCCTAAACCCAACAAAAAAGAAAGTCAAAAAAACAATTTAACGGCGTCGTCTTTTAAAGAATTAGTTGGCACCGGCCACCTCCCCTGTCAAAAGCTAGCCCTATAGGGGATTAGGGGGTTAGGTAAAGCTAAAACTAAACAAAACAATGATATTAATGGCTGATTCTGACTCGCTAACGAAAGCAAAAAGAAAGAGCCAAAGAGGCAAAGGACAAGAGTAGTCTAGAAGAGAGAAATTGAGGGTTGTGAGTTTTTTACTTGTTGGAAAGGAGGTTTATATAGAGGAGTGGAGAGGGCAGGGAAATTTGCAAAAAGCAAAAGCTAAAAACCCTAAATTAGAAAAAAAGGTAAAGTCATTTACTATTGAGGAAGAAAAAATAAAGTTTAGACATTGGAAGGAGGAAAATTAGTGATACTCATAAATAAAGGCATTAATGGGGAAATCCAGAATTCAGAATGGTTAGATTTTTTGTCTCGTGAAACGAGGGAAAGTGAGTTGAGAGAGCGGTTTCTTATTTAAAATTCTCTGACAAAAGTTTTGGAAAACAGAGACCGGTAAATTGTAATGGAGTGCACATGGTAAAACTTTTTTCTTTCTTTTGAAAAAGGTTAAGGGGGAATCTATGGAAAAGGAGTAAATCCATAGTAAAACCAAACAGTACTTTACAGATATACACAGCTGACTTTGTACTGTGGCCCCAAACATAAAAATACAGGGGAAAGACTACACAGTTGAGTATTAGGCATTTTTGGGGGTTGGATTTTTTTTCCTCTTTTCCTAACAAATATATATACTACATTGGACACAAAAACTTAATGAAATAATTCATTATATATATATATATAGTTAAAGGAGATGCAAATTATGTTAGTAATATAATTGTTCTGTTGTACTATAATTCTAGTTCTAGCATAAGTATTTCTTTCAATAGTTGTATCTTAAACAAGAATAAAATTCGAATCATATCTTCTTTTTTGTCGGATTATGTATAAATAAAAGATCGATTTTTATTTAATTTTGTCGGATTATGTCTTATAAATAAATAAAAGATCGATTTTATTTAATTAATGAATACCTACTTGTTTTATACTGAAAAGTGAAATTCAAATCATATCTTCTTTTTTGTCGGATTATGTCTTGTATAAATAAGAGATCGATTTATTTCATTAATGAATACTTTTTTGTATTATATTAAAAAGAGAAATTTCAACCGTCGCATCGTGTATTATGAATAAAAGATCTATTCAATAAATTAATGGATATTTTTTTTGTATTATATTAAAACGACAAATTTAATCATATCTGATATCTTTGCTTTTGTCACATCGTGTCTTATGAATAAAAGATTTATTTATTCTTAAGATACAATGCGACAAAAATTGAGATATGATTCAAATTTGTCATTTTTTGTATTATTTAAAAACGACAAATTCGAATCATATCTCCATTTTTGTTGCATTGTGTCTTAGGAATAAATAGATCTCTTATTCATAAGACACGATGCGACAAAAATAGAGATATGATTCGAATTTGTCGCTTTTAAAGAAATCAAAAAAAGTATTCATTAATTGAATAAATAGATTTCTTATTCATAAGACACGATGCAACAAAAAAAAAATATGATTCAAATTTGTCGTTTTTAAAAAAATATAAATTGATACTTTGTATTATTTAAAAATGACAAATTCGAATAATATCTTTATTTTTGTCATATCGTTTTTTAGGAATAAGAGATCATTATTGAATCAATGGATTTTTTTGGCTTAATATATAAAGGGAAATTCGAATCGTATCTTGTATTTGTCGTATTATGTCTTTTGAAAAGAAGATTAACTTACTTAATCGATTAATTATTTTGTAATATTTGAAAAAAGAGAGATTTGAATAATATGTATAGATCAATATATTTGAACAAAATGTTTTTAAAGGCTACTTACTCTCTGTTGAAATCTGATTGTCTTCCTCATAGTTTTTAACTTTGAGCAATCTCAATGGGTATTCAAAATGATAAAAAAGCTCATATATATATATACAGTAACAGAAACCAAAATGATGTACTAACACAGTAGGATGGATCTCATAAACATGAAACTTCACTTTAAGTCTCTTTATTTCATTGAACGAGTACGAACATGTTTTTTTTTTTTGGTCTCTCTCTCTGTTTTGAAGAAAAATCTAGTACTATCTAATTTTACTTGATAAAAATCTTTCAAAACTTTCATTTGAAAATGTACATGGCAAAGAATGTCACTGCATGGCGGGCCTCTCTCTGGTGGCAACATAAATTGCACCTTCTTCATTATTCCAAGTTTCCAACCCACCTACCACCTGCCCACAAGTGTAAAAATCAAAACAAAGGTAATTACTACCATTGATTGGAAACGCCAAAGAGTTTTGAAATTGAAATGGAAAGAAAAAAAAAAATCAAAAGCCTCAAAGGGTCCACAATCCACCCAAAGCAATCATATCATGCTTCTTCAAATGAAACTATAGTGTTAAATTTTTTGGAGAAAACAATAAAAAAGTTGCTAAATTAGATGGTAAATTAGAAAAAAGAAAGAAAGAAAGAGCAAAAGGGAACTCCCTTCAAACCAAAACCAAAAAGATGAAGGCAACCCACGTCTCCTAGTTCATGCAAACCCTAGCCTGCGCCGGAAAATTGGTGCGGAGGCAGGGGTGACCATGAACTAGCAGCTGTGGCATTGTGCCATCATTTCCTTTCAGAATTGGCTTGTAGAGAGCTCCCTTAAGCCTTAAGCACTACAAAACTCCCAATCAACACACTTATTAGTAATTTTTTGTTGGACTCAATTTGGGTTATCTCAAGGAAGGAACCAACCCTTTATATAGGCTCGGCCCATTTCTTGAAAATCTAGCCTATTTATTTCAGAATCCAAGACCTGGATTTTCATCCACTCACTGTGTGAAACGTTGTGCATGGTAAAACAATTTTCTTTCTTTTTGAATGAAAAAGCCAAAAAGGATTAGTGCGGGCGTTACTTATTTTATCGGTTACTTATCCAACAAAAAAAGTAAAACCAAACAGTACTTTACAGTACACATCTGACTTTGTTCTGTGGCCCCCAAAATAAATATACTACACATCATTTTTTTTTCTTTTTTTTGGGGGTGTTGGAATTTTTTTCTTTTTCCCTAACAAATATATATACATTGGTGGTTAAAGGAGATGCAAATTGTGTTAGTAATATTACTGTTATGTTGTACTACAGTTCTGGTTTTAGCATTTAGTATTTCTTCAATTCGTATTTTTTAAATTCATATTTTTTAAATTATTAGATGGATTAGTTTCATCATGTCATTCATGATCCCAACCAATAAAAATTATAAAATCGTGACAACTCAAAATTATTCATAAAATTTAGGCACAAATTTGATATCCTAAAACACTTTTGAAATATAAAAGGCACCTAAAGATTAGGTATTCATGTTCTCTTAGTTTTGTGGTAGAAATAAATTAATTTTGAGTTTTGACACAAACATGACTTATTTAGTATTGTGTTTGAAGTAAAATAACTGTTTTTTTTTTTAAATCTCCAAACCCAACACAAAACCAAACCAAACTTATGTTATATAAATAAGAGATCGATTAATTTAATTAATAAATACTTTCTTTTATCATATTAAAAAAGGAATTCGTATCGTATCTTTAATTTTTTTTTGAATTGTGTCCTATGAATAAGAGATCTATTTATCCAATTAATGAATACTTTTTTGTATAATTTTAAAATAAGAAATTCGAATCATATCTTCATTTTGCCGTATCATGTCTTATGAATAAGAGATTTATTTATAAATTTTTTGTATAACTTAAAAACGATAAATTCGAATAAAATCCTCATTTTTGTCACATCGTATCTTATGAATAGAAGATCTATTTATTGAATTGATTGATACTTTTTTATATTATTTTAAAACGACAAATTTTGGTATAAAAAAAAATAAAACGACAAATTCTAATCATTTATTCATCTTGTCATACTGTGTCTTATGGATAAGAAATCCATTTATTCAATAGGTGGATACTATTTTGTATCATTTCAAAACTACAAATTTAGATTGTATCTCCTTTTTTGTCGTACGTGTTTTATAAATAAGAGATTTATTTATTCAATTGATAGATTATTTTTTCAATCATTTGAAAACGACAAATTCGAATTGTATCTTGTTTTTGTCGTATTCTATCTCATGAAAAGAAGATCGACTTAATCGATGAATTATTTTGTAATATTCGAAAAAGCGAGATTCTAACTTTTCTGTTGAAATTTGATTATGTCTTCCCCATGGTGTTTAACTTTGATTAATCTCAATAGAATTTCAAAATGATAAAAGCTCATATATACATTTACAGAAACAAAAATTATGTACTAACACAATAGGATGTCATAAACATGGAACTTCACTTTAAGTCTCTTCATTTCATTGAATGAGTACATACATATGTTTTTTCCTCTTTTGAAGAAAAAAAAATAGTACATCTATTTTTACTTGATAGTAAATATCTTTCACAACTTTCATTTGAGATTGTACATGGCAAAGAATTTCACAGTCTGGTGAGCCTCTGATCTGGTGGCAAAATAAATTGCAGTTCTTCATTCCCACCTACCACCTGTAAATCAAAACAAAACTAATTACTACCATTGATTAGAAAAATTGAAATGGAAAAAAAGAATCAAAAGCCTCAAAGGGTCCACAATCCACCCAAAGTAATAAATCATATCATGCTTCTTCAAATGAAAATAGTGTTAAATTTTTTGGAGAAAACAATAACTAAATTAGAAAGAAAGAAAGAGCAAAAAGGAGCTCCCTTCACACCAATACCAAAAAGATGAAGGCAACCCACGACTCCTAGTTCATGCAAACCCTAGCCTGCGCCGGCCACCGTGGATCGGAGAGGAAGATTGGTGCACAGGCAGGGGTGACCATGAACTAGCAGCTGTGGCAATTTGTGCCATCATTTCCTTTCAGAGTTGGCGTGTCGAGAGCTCCTTTAAGCTCACCCAAAACCCAATTACTAACACACTTTAATTTGTTTGATGGACTCAATTTGGGTTATCTCAAGGAAGGAACCAAGCCTTTATATAGGGTCGGCCCATTTCTTGAAAATCTAGCCTATATTTATTTCAGAATCCAAGACTTGGATTTTATGCCACTCACTGGATGAAACGTTGCACGTAACGGTCATTGTGGCAGAAAAGTTACAACCTTTCTACTAGTAACTGCCGCTCACCTTTTTGCTTTTGTACATGGAATCAGAAAAATGAAAGTAAAACGATGTGTATACTGTTTCCCCTTCTTTTATATAGAGATTTTTAAAAGAAAATTAACGGTGAAAACTTTAAATAACCATATATATATACGTTAATTAACGGTGAGATTTTTAAATTTGAATTTTTAGCAAGAAAATGCTTTTGTGTAGTCTAAAGTTTTCAGAGAAAGTAAGGGAAAGATGTTTTTGTAACGGCTACTTTTATACATGGTGACGTCACATCGAATTCCACGAATGTCTTCCAAGTGCCAAAAAGGATAGTATATATCAGAGAAATTTAGCAAGAGTTTTGCTACATGATCAGAAAAATTGATCTGAAATTTGCTTCTCCATGATATGCTGTTACACGTTTGATCGAACAAATCGGTCTTATCACTATTTAAGTGGAGTTTTACTACAAAACATGGAATAACCCCACATGACACATCATTTGGGACAAAATTCTGATCAATTTTCTGGTTGTTTAGAATTTTCCATTTAGCAATACCAACAAGATAATATCTAGTTACTAGCTAGTATATATATATCTTTGGGGCAACTTTCGCATATAGTGAAATTACTAGCTAGTATATATATATCTTTGGGGCAACTTTCGCATATAGTGAAATTGCAAATTGCATTTATTTAGTGTAAGATATGTCGCATTATTTTTTGGTTCAATAACCAATAGACATGTATATATCTATATAAAGTTATGGATATATGCATAAGAAGCATGATAATAGGATAGAAAAGCGGCCGCACGACAATGGCAATCTAAAGAAAGCTTATTATACATGGTGTCAAAAAAGAAAAAAAGAAAGCTTATTAT